>CBVK0100620669.1:0-10580 GCA_900067695.1 Picea abies | reverse complement strand
AGTATGAATCACTTTGGTTATTCATACTCTCGAAGTATGAATCACTTTGGTTATTCATACTCTCCAAGTATGAATAACCAAAGTGATTCATAGTCGTTGATCTATGAGAGACACAGGCTAACAGATCGTGTACTTCGAAAGCGAGGAGAAATCAACGTAGAGAAGAGGGTCGCCAAAAGTGGATTCGCATCATCAAATGAGAAGGATGCGTGGCACACTATCCTTGACCCAGGAAGAAAGTAATTCAGGAGAATAGATTGATGGAACGTTCGAAACTCTCAAAATTCTAAGTCCTGAAATGAACTTGAGTCGTTGATTTAAAACAGACATGTGGCACTTGATCTAGAACTCTGAGTACATAGTACTTCGGGAGAAAAGGTTGTGTGAGCATCTGAGACTCCAGAACATCTAAGTCCCAACGTGAATCAGGGCCATTGAAATCCCTGAGGACATGCAACTTCGGATTGTGAACTTCAGAGATTTGCCACTCTAGAGGATTCAGGCAGTGGTTGTCTTGACGCTTGTTGTTTTGGTGTCTAGTCATAGCCCACGGTCATATGCAAGTAGAGAGGGATGGAAGAACCTGAAGAACTTGGGAGAGGATATTTGATAGCTTTGAGCTCATTTCGTATCATGGAGACTATGGATGGAAATATCTGGAAGAGCATAATGGAGTAGAGACCTCGTATGAGGGTATCAATTCTCTTAAGAAGAACAGAATTTTTATGCCCCACCATGGGTGTGTTACATCTAGAGTCAAACATTTTTCCACCTATAATTCTCCTGAAGTCGATGCCATTTTGTACCATTAGTTGGTAGCCTCTTATACTTGAATCATACCCATCCTATTATTTCCTTTGGTTTGGGTATTGTTTCTCTGTATATGAAATCACCCCATGAAATCCATTAGAAAGAAAATAAAATAATACTTCGGTATGTTCGAGGTACAATTTAGTTTGAGATACATTAAATTTCAGAGGAGACTCCTTTGTTGGTTCGTTTCATTGATTCAGATTGGGTTGGTGACCATGATGATCGAAATTATACTTCAGGTTATGTTTTCATCCTTGGTTTAGGAATTGTCACTTGGTCTTGTAAGAAACAAAAACAATTTATCTTTCTTCAATAGAAGTAGAGTATCGAACAACAATTAATGCAAGTCAAGAATCTTTGTGGCTTCGACAAATACTTTCAGAGTCTGGATTCATCAAAAAAATACGACAACCCTTTGGTGTGATATGTTATCATAATTAGACACTTGGGTGTTAGTTAAGATCAAACTAGTCTAATGTGTCATTAGGTAAAAGTGTGTTTCTTTAGTATGCGTTAGTATGCATTTGTAGTCAGGTAATCCAATGGTCAAAATATGTTCCCAACATAGAGTGATTTGATGGTTCATATTCTCCTCGATCTTAACAATTACATTGATTTGTGGCTTAACACCCGAAAGAGCATGGAGGGTCATTTTTCGATGATCGATTATGAGAAACTATCTTTTAAATCTCTTTGTAACATTTTTATTTTTTATTAATAAATTGTTCCAAGTGGCTATGTTGTCCAGGGCCATGGATGTTTCCCCATATGGGTTTTACCATGTCAAACAATCGGTGTATTGATATTTGATTTGGTTGTGTGAGTGGTTACTGAAGGTGTTCTTCCTTTAGTGGAATACATGTATTGTCGAACAATATCTCTATAGCATAATATTTGAAAACTGGAATCTGATGGTAGATCCATATATATGTAGCAACTTGATTCTCAGGAATCAATATTTGTTGACAAATGGTATTTCCACCATATTATATTCTTATAATTTGGTGCTGATGACCTGGAATTGCAACAAAATTCATGTTTATTATCATTTGTAGCAATATGTAATATATGTAGATTGCTAGGAAATGAGTTCCATAGCAAGAAAAATACTTCTTCATAATATTTCTTAGTATTGGTTCCGTAGAAAGTGGGTTCTGTAGAAATGTTACTCTTTTGTAGAACATCATTCCTTTTCCTTTGGTAACATGTATCCAATCCATAAAATCTTTATCTGAAATTTGGGCACAAAAGATAGCTTTTCTACCAAATGTACTATTGAATTCACTATTTTTCCAATAAATATAGGACAAGATTTACCTGAAAGATTTCTAAGACAAAGGTTAAAATTATGGTTAAAATATATAGAAAAGTAATAGTGGAGTGTGAAAATAAAAAGAAAAGGGTGATATAACCATGCCAAATCTAAGACCCATCAATTTCTTTCCTTTCATCATTCTAGCCCTATACTTAATCTTAATAAAGGTATGAATATGATTGTTGATTATGAAGACTACTGAGACTAAAGTTTCCTCTTTCTCTTACTTTGTAGTAACCAGGTTTCTTCTCAATATATTTCCAAAGTCACTCTTCAACTTGTGAATTTCTAGCATAAGAACATTGTTATTTCTTTTTTGGAAACCAAATTAAAGGAAAATGTAAATTCAATCCAATCCATCTTGGACCAAATTTTTGTATGCAAACAATATATTGATCCACTCTTCCTAAATATTCTATGAAATTTGAATAATATAGTGAATCTTTCCTCCTTTTCATTTCACTCTTCCTAAATATTCTATGAAATTTGGATAATATAGTGGATCTTTCCTCTTTTTCATTTCATCAAAAACATCCCATTGGTGCTTACAATCCAACATGGAATCCATCCTCATATGATTAATTCTTATTTTGCAATAAAATATTACTTCATGTAGAGTTGCAACAAATAGAGCTACTCTATCATAATATTTAATATTCAAGAAATTGATGACATTTTCTAAGTATGAATACATGATTAAGATATTCTCTTCTTACTCATAGATTGAAAATTTTTCATTATGTATAATAGTGCCTTGAGCATGATTCCACTGAAGTTGATTATGCATATATTAGGTAAAATATTTCAGTTGTATAACAACAAAAAATAAATTTGGATTCGATTTAATATCATTGAATAAGATAATTTAATGTTGATATAACTCACATAACAAATCCTTATGTTGTTCATTGATTTTCTTATATGTTTCCAAACATGCTTCTATAGACCTTAGATACCTATCCTATGTTATGGCTTGGATTTTAAATTAAAAATAATGTTCTTGTAGGAACACAACATATATAGGAGATGATATTATGTAACAAAGAATATTTTGAGCTAAAGTTCTTATGCACCATTTTCTGCCTCTAATGTTTTTTCTCTTTTCTCCAACTTTGAAATTTTATTCCTATCTTATTGTATCTACTATCCTTTCCAAAGAAATAAATTCAGCCCATATTTCTTCAATATTAGCAATAGTTTATTTATGTTACTCCCGAAAAATTACTCATTTTCTATATGACATAGTTGTAGATTTCCATTTAGAAATTTATATTTCTAATTTTATTTTTTTGCAAAGGATCACTATTGTTTATGAGATATGTCAGAATTTTATTGTATGAACAATAAGTTCAATTTATATTTGAGTTTATTTTTAAGAGACATAAGGATGAATGTACCATTATTCTTTTGTTTTAATTTCTTTATCAAATTGTTCTATTTTAAACTTAGTAATAGATGTTGTAACAATAAGATATCCAACGTCTTGTGATATCATAATGTTTTATTCTGTAGTGACAAAATTAATAGTAGTTTGCTTAACTGATTAATAGTAGAATCATCCACTACTTTAGTACCAATTGTTGTAATGCTTTTAACATGGGGTTTTATTGACTATGTTGGTGACCCTATGAGTTTTATAGGGGATCCAATAGTTTCAGAAGAATTCACTAAAATATAGAAGGCCATTGATTCATTGATTGAAATTTTATAATTATGGCCACATTTACTAGAAGGTGACCATTCAAACACATATAGGGCTTGGATAAGAGTATCCAACCCACCATGTGACCTATGTACTTCTAACTTCTTTAGTTTCTATTTCAACTTCTTAGTTTCTTTTCTTAATATTTTTTTCTTATACAAAATAGAATATTATTACTTAGAAAATATCTAGGTATCCTTTTTGTTAACTGTTTTATTGTTTCTTCTGTAGAATCCTCATAGACATCTTTTTATGGTAAATTATGTATCAGACTAATGACAAATTATATAATTTATTTTGATGCTTCGACAACATTTTATTCAACAAAGTTCTTGACAAGCGAAACCGAGTTTGTAGCATCTTGTTCTACAATAGGTTCTTGTATATTATAAGTTTCCATTTTGGTAGTAGACACAACTTCTATAGTAACATGTTTTTCAACATGTTTTTTTGTAGTACTAGTCTCTATTCTTTGAGGAACTTCTCTAATATTTTTCTCTATTGTTGGTTCTTGTGTAGTAGCAGTGATGTTTTTCGATCCTGGTTTTTTTGTGACAACACCAATAGTGTCCTAAGAACCTACCATTCTTGTTGTAACAATATATCTTGTTCTCTTTCATGTAGGATCTTTGAATGAAATTGTGACTTTTGTTGATCTTGTTCATTTTCTTGTAAATTAACTTACTCCTTTACCAATAGTTTCCTCTTTAAAAATAATAGATGGATGTATTTCTTTCCTTAGGGAGTTTTGAATGATAATTTCCGCATCACTGTCACTCTGAATAGTAGGTGAAAAATGTGCCACTTGTTCAGGTTGAACAATAATATTTCAAGGGAATTCATCAACCTCTCCATTTTTGTGTGTGTTTTTGCTTCTTCTCCATTTTTTCCCTCTTATTCTTCATCATATTCATGTTATTCCTATGCTTCTACATGTTATTCCTTTGCGTCTAGTATTCATTTTGTTCTTTGAACTTGAGGGTTTCTTTGCAGAAAATTATTCCATGTCTGATTGGTTATATTCAAAGAATGTAAAACCGATAACTTTGTCATTCCATGACGAGAAACATTTTTTTTTGGGTGTCTTTTGTTTCTTACATTCTAGGATGATAGATGTAGGCTTGTTAATACACAATATAAAATGTTGATTATTTGTTGGTGTTAAAAATGTGTAAGAAATTTGAAATGATAGTTGAATAATGATTTATGTTGTCCTTTAAAAGTGATATATTTTTGGACAAATTATGCCATATATAGCCATGTATTTTCTATTGAATTAAGATTCACCCATTTTTCCCCTTTTCAACTGCTTCATTTCCAATCAAAAAATTAGTCTGAAATTCATTTAATATGACCTTGCATTGAAGCCATATTTTCGCTATTTGAGGAAAACTTGTTACTCAATCTATCATTTCCTCATTGACCCTGATAAAATTTCCCTTAACAATAGCAGTGGACAACAAAATGTTTTGTAAAATTCAAGGAAAACTGACACATCAAAACCTTGTAATTTTTTAAAGTAAGCTATCCATCCTACATTCAAGAAAATTTGATATACTTCAAGTTTGCTCTTTAACTAAATTAAACTCATTGGCTCATATCATACAACAAACCCTCCCATGATGTAGTAGTGAAATTTAGCAACAACAAATGGTAGTAGCAGCCAACAATATCAAAAAGTAGTAGCAAACGATAGTAACAGTGAATAGTATCACAAAGAAGCAACAAGGGTGTATTCAAAGTATCAATGTAACACACCCAACCCCTTAAGTACCTTTTTAAGGAATGAGGCATCAAAGTTTCACTTTCCTTAAACATATTGAATCCTCTGTCTAAGGTATTCATCCTCTTTTACTCACCCGTAGTGTTCTAACTACTGCTACTAGGCTCAAATATGAGATCTGGGTTCCAAGTTATGTCCTCTCGAAGATCTTCGGTTGTCATTAGTCGAGGGACATGTGGTGCCCATGTGGGTCCAACTCATACATACCATCTTCAAATTCCTACATCCACGGTGGGAGTCCATCCACTGTCAATTCCAACGGTGGAACTTGATCCTCATTAAACACTTAGGCTATAGGGGAGTTCAACATTTGACACTTCAGTGATGAACACCTCTTTTCCATTCTATGTGTAAATCCTTTAGAGTCCCAAACTCTAGAAGGAGCTTAGAATCTCACCACATGGCTCCAGCCTTCGAGGCTTTTGACTTATCTATGATGCTGCACCCCAATCCTTTGGAGTCCCAAAGTCCCGGACTCCCGAAGGGTCACCACTTACACGTGGTGATGCATTATACATAGATACATGGATAGGTAAGTCCGACCCTTCGACTGATTTATCCCCAACATTCCAGCCTCCCAATATTTCTGAATTCCCGAACTCTCGAAGTCTTGGGTACTCCACCAACATTTGGCCGAACATTCATCCTTCAAGGGGATGACACGCAACAAAGGCCAGGGGTGACACATGTCCTTATGAAGGGGTGACATGTGTCACATTCTAATGGGAACATAGGGTCTACGAAACATATGAATCAAGGTGACATGTGGCACTTCAATCGTGGGTACACGTCACTCTAGGTGACATCTAGGTGCCATGTCACTACGGACTAATATCCCTCCAAATCCCCTTACATCCCACAGTCGAGATGTGTCCACATAGATCCATGAATCTATGGCTCACATTACTTCGTTACTTCAGAGTTCCTAGGTTTGGTTATGCACTTTCCTCTTTACTCTTAGAGTGGTCAGTGTTGTGATGACCATGGTTTAGATCCAACTGTCATAGGGGATCCTGAATGATCATTGTATCAATGGCTCTCATCGATACATGACTTTGGTGTTCAGGAGTTCTACCCGCTTAATACTCATGTTTTACCGGAGTAGCAATTCTCCTAATTACTACACACTAATCCTTCCACTAGTGGATAAGGCGGTTGGGAGAGGTTCTCCATGGAGTCCCCAGATCAATGGCTCATACCTCTAGCTCAGGGGTCCCTTGGTTTGGATATTAGGCCACTTCTAGAGGGACACATGTCAACCCAAAATCCATTGGCAAGCTACATGGTACATGCCTCAGGTCATCGACATATCTTTTCTCTGTTGGAAAGCCTCGTGTGCTCTTCCTCTTTTCTTCTCCATATCCAAGTCGTGCATTCCCCTCAATGTGTCTCCTTATTTTCTGTCTTCATGTGTATTCTTGCATGCCTTTCTCCTCTTAAGGAGAGTTATAGACATGTCCTATTACTTTTGTCAAAAGGAAACTCAGATTAGTCCGGGAATACAAGAAAACTTCCCTCTGTGGTACTTTGGGATGACATTTTTCTACCTCCTCATCTAGAACCTACATGCTTCCATTTAAGGGGGTATTTTATTGTTCAATCACCGATCCTTCTTGCATTAACTGATTTCTCCTTCGAATCAGGATCAGGCTTATTATTTCTAAAAAAGAGAATTTGGGTCATTTTGACATAATTAACCCTCAAAAAATTAGTCTAAAATTCATCACTTTGTCATTCCATGACGAGAAACACTTTTTGTTGGGTGTCTTTTGTTTCTTACATTCTAGGATGATAGATGCATGCTTCTTAATACACAATATAAAATGTTGATTATTTGTTGTTGTCAAAAGTGTGTAAGAAATTTGAAATGATAGTTGAATAATGATTTATGTTGTCCTTTAAAAGTGATATATTTTTGGATAAATTACGCCATATATAGCCATGTATTTTCTATTGAATTAAGCTTCACCCATTTTCCCCCTTTTCAACTATTTCATTTCCAATCAGAAAATTAGTCTAAAATTCATTTAATATGACCTTGCATTGAAGCCATATTTCCCCTATTTGAGGCAAACCTGTTACTTGATCTATCATTTCCTCATTGACCCTAATAAAATTCCCCTTAACAATAGCAGTGTAAAACAAAAAGTTTTGTAAAAATTCAAGGAAAACTGACACATCAAAACCTTGTAATTTTTTAAAGTAAGTTATCCATCCTACATTCAAGAAGATTTGATATACTTCAAGTTTACTCTTTAACTAAATTAAACTTATTGGCTCATATCATACAACAAACCCTCCCATGATGTAGTAGTGAAATTTAGCAACAAAAAATGGTAGTAGCAGCCAACAATATAAAAAAGTAGTAGCAAACGATAGTAACAATGAATAGTATCACAAAGAAGCAACAAGGGTTTATTTAGAGTATCAATGTAACACACCCAACCCCTTAAGTACCTTTTTAAGGAATGGGGCATCAAAATTTCACGTTCCTTAAACATATTGAATCCTCTGTCTGAGGTTTTCATCCTCTTCTACTCACCCGTAGCATTCTAACTATTGCTACTAGGCTCAAATCCGAGCTTTGTGTTCTAAGTTATGGCCTCTCAAAGCTCTTCGATTGTCATTAGTCGAGGGCGATGTGGTTCCCATGTGGGTCCAACTCATATGTAACATCTCCAAATTCCTACATCCATGGTGGGATTCCATCCACTGTCCAATCCAATGATGAAACTCGATCCTCATTGAACACTTAAGCTATAGGGGAGTTCAACATTCGACACTTCAATGATGAACACCTATTTTCCATTTTGTGTGCAAATCCTTTGGAGTCCCGAAATCCCAAACTTCCAAAGGAGCTCGAAATATCACCACATGGCTCCATCCTTCGAGGATTTTGACTTATCTATGATGCTACACCCCAATCCTTCGGAGTCCTGAAGTCTTGGACTCCCGAAGGGTCACCACTTACATGTGGTGACACATTATACGCAGAGACATGGACAGGTAGGTTTGACCCTTCGACTGATTTTTCCCCAACATTCCAGGCTCCCAATATTTTCGAACTCCTAGATTCTTGGGTACTCTACCAACCTTTTTCCGAGCATTCATCCTCTAGGGGGATGACACACAACAAAGGCCAGGGGTGACATGTGTCCTCATGAAGGTGTGACATGTGTCATGTTCTAATGGGAACATAGGTTCTGTGAAACATACGAATCAAGGTGACATGTGGCACTTCAATCATGGGTACACGTCACTCTAGGTGACATCTAGGTGCCACATCACTATGGACTAATATCCCTCCAACGACCCTTACATCCCATGTTCAAGATGTGTCCACATAGATCCATGAATCTACGTCTCACGTTACTTCGTAACTTCAGAGTTCTTGGGTTTGGTTATGCACTTTCCTCTTTAGTCCTAGAGTGGTCAATGCTGTGATGACCATGGTTTGGATCCAACTGTCATAAAGGATCTTGAATGATCATCGTATCAATGGCTCTTGTCGATACATGACTTTGGTGTTTGAGAGTTCTACCCGCTCAATACTCCTTTTTCCTTGGAGTAGAAATTCTCTGAAGTACTACACACTAATCCTTCCACTGATGGATAAGATAGTTGGTAGGGGTTCTCCATGGAGTCCCCAGATCAATGGCTCACAACTCTAGCTTAGGGGTCCCTTGGAGAATTTGGGTCATTTTGACATAATGAACCCTCTCTATTGTTCCCTCGCTTTTTCCTCTAGTGATATCATGGCCAATACTTCAAGGATTCACCCCCATATTCATTCATCGGAAATCTAAAAAAAACTACATTTACATCGTTCACATCCCATAGCATGGAAATCGTAATTAATGATTAATTACAAGCTGGGGAAAGCATGGGTATTAAAATCCCCTCCCCCTTAAAAGGAACACCATCCTAGGTTTTCTTTCTCATTAACACCTGTCATGCCTTTGTATTTCAGCTGATTCAAAAATCTTGATCCTATTTTTTGGTCAGGTCCTTTTTAGACTCTTGGCCTTCATCACCTGCCTTCAATAATATTGGACAACAAGCATATTAATCACAATTTCATGTGAAAACATCTTATTGTTGTGCAAAATTCAAGAGGAAATATTTTAAAATCTAGAACAATACTTATTTGTGCAGTTCATGGATTTCCCTCCACATGACTATCTTATTATCTTGGCTCACTGGTTTTTTTTTCCTGGATATACCCATTGTGTGCATGATCCCAATCAATAGTTTATAAGAATTATTAAAGTCCCTTATTCCTTGTGGTCACTCACCCTCTAGGCACAGGCTCAGGAATCCCCTTCTCTACTATACAGTCCCTCGGGTTATCCATCTTTCCTTGCCAAGGATTTCTTGTGCAAGAAGAGTTCTAAATACTTCATTGAGCCCTACAGTCTAGGTGTCCTTCATAATTGCTCTGTCGAGGCATCCCTTCGGCTTGTGTTACCACAATAAAACATGTTCTTCGTTGATCATGGCTTACCATAGGATTCTCCTGTCTCAATAATAGCCTCTTTCGTGCTTTCCAACTTGACAAACTACATCTGTTGTCCCTAGATAAATCTCTCTTTTTTTTTTCGTCTCACCTGTATCACAGGTATACAAAAATTATGAAAAATTATCATCAATTTCAAATTCAGAATTTTATTGAAAATATGTTACCCATAGATTTCCACATTCCTCATTTATTTTCAGATATGTTCTGCACATGAACTAGATCTTCCAGTATGGTACCTTCCTTCCCATACCATTTTAGCTCAACAAAAAAATGGTCTCCCTTATGGGCTTACAACACTTCCATATCCAAGACCCCTTTCTTCCTGCAACTTCAACATTCCTCAGCCAAAAAAATTGTTAGCTTTCATGCACATTATATTTTCAAACGATACATACTATCAGTCCAAGTCATTTTCATCTATTCAAGGGTACAAAGCAAAAGGAAATAT
>CBVK0100620663.1:0-13310 GCA_900067695.1 Picea abies | reverse complement strand
ACTGGTAAGGTTCAGATGAATATTCCATATTACCTGCTGAGAAGTATAGGTAAAATGGCAGATAGGGTGCAAGCCAAATCTAAGGATGTGGACTCCAGTCTTTTCCACTCTGGACTTATCAAGATGCTTGTCTCTGAAGAGTTGGGAAAGAAAGAGATCTCCTGGGAGAATTTTTTGGTCACTTCTCACTTCAAGATGGACCCAACACCTACCCCCCAATCACAAATTGCAAGCTCTTCATCACCTACTAGTACTAAAATAGGGATCAACAAGAAGAGAAAGGGCAAAGCCCCTGTTTCAGAGATCAATAAGCAGGTTAGAGAAGCTGAGGAGGAATTCTGTCCTTACCCACACAGATATTTCTCACCACCACCTCCACCAGGGTTAGAAGAAGTTCCATCTTCTACCAAGGTGACATTGAAAAAAGGGAAGAAACTCATCTTTCCCTCTCCTCCTCCAGTAGTTTAAATCAAAGGTAAAAGACCTTTCACTAGGTCATCAATTCCTAAGGGGGATTTCAAAGGACAGCCTTTACCAGAAACCCCTATACATAAGAAGAAAGGGAAAGGCATTGAAAAATATGTAGAAGAGAAACAAGAAACCCATGTACAGAAAATCAAGGGTAAAGGAACCAAAAGACCTTTGGAGAGGGAAGATGAAATCCCTGTGAAGGATTGTAAAAAGCTATGAAGAATAAAGAAAAGGTTGTTGTGGAAGAGAAGAAGCATAAAGGAAAAGGTTTTGAGAAGGCAGATGAAACATGCAAGGAAAATCTGGTACACATGGAAGAAAAGGATGAGAAGAATCCTTCTGAGACTGCACGTGTTCCCAACCCCTTTGGCGATCAAACCTTCAAGAGACTCATAAGACAACTTAAGGAATCAAGAATGGAAGTGGCCCAATTGAAAAGGGAAACCATATCTGAGAGAGCCAAGATGACAGAGCTTATAGAGGGCTACATTGATACTCTTGACTTAGCAAAATTTGTAGCAAGAAGGTTTCAACCCCTTCATGGGAAGCTCTAGAACCTCTACAGGTAGAACAGGGGTTTCTAGGCTCAGAATAGGAAGCTAAAGGTAGAACTAAAGCATTTCCAAGATGAAGTAACCCAAAATAATTTACAGGTGTTGGTTGAGGTTACCATTGAAGATGACAAACCAGTAGCTAAGGAGAGCACAACTATACTGAAGAATCCTACCAGTGCTAAGAAGAAGAAGTCTGTTGAGTTAGTTGGAGACACTCTTTCCACCAGAAAGAGTGTGAGGCTAAGTGTTAAAATGACAAAGTAGCTCGTAGTGGTAAACCCCATTTTTTAGAGTTGTTCCTTCTTGGGAAGGTTAACTGATATGCACATACTAGGTTTTTCCACCTATACAGGGTTCTATGTGTTTAGCTATATGAATTTTGGAATTTTTTGCTAAGTACTAGCTTCACTCAGTGGTAAAAACACCTAAGTAAACTGATTTGTCATCATGGAAGGACACAAACAACTCTACACACTTTCAGGAGTCAAAGACATTTCATTTTTAGCATAGCTACCCAAACCCTTATGCAGACGCAGCATAGGTAGCGCTGCATAAAGGTGCTACATAATATTTTACAGAATGCAGAATTGTCATATAGGCGCTACCCACAGGCACTGCGTAATATCTTATAGAGAGAAGGTTCACATAGAGGCTCTACTCAATATTGCAACAGAGGACAAATGTAGCCGCAAATATGCAGCACAGTGGTGCTACACATAGGCACTACCTTCTCTCCTTGTTCCATTTTAGGGGGTGCTACACAGAATTGCTACTCAAGGGAGTAGCCAACAAACACTAGGGATCTAGGAATACTAAGCCAGCAATTTTGGATAAGTTAATGATGGAATAAATGACAGAAGTACATGTAGAGGAAAACTACAAGCTCCAAAGGGACACATGGAAAAAAAGGAGCTGAGAAGCAAAAGAGGATCAAAGCAGTTAGAAGCATGATTGGGTTTAGTCACCAACACTTCCCTATTTTATAGCATAGACTATTATCTCAGTTATTAGAATAAATAAATGTTTGATATTTTTAAGGAAAAGAGGCCAGCTCATACCTCCAGTTGTTGCCTCCCTTTCTTGTTATAAATAGATAAATGAATTGCTTTAATGGGTTCGTATAGTAGAGAAAGGCTCCCAAGAAACTGTTATATTTTTTATAAATGACTGTGATCTAGTATGTACTGGACTTAAGACTTTTTGACTAATAGAAATCAACTCCTATTTCAGACTATTTGATTCTAATGCTAAATGTTCATATTTGAATTATTCATATGGATGACTGTGGTAATGATATGATGGATGTTTGATCATTTTATTGTCATGGTGTTTATTTAGCTCCTTAGTTTCTAATTTCAAGAAGATCTTGTTTTAAGAAAATTTATTCCTTTGGGATTTTGTGGACCTAATGTTTGTAGTAGCTCTTACATTCCTCTCATTCAAGTATTCTTTCTATCCACATTTACTCCCAAAATATTGGTTGAAATTAGTCAAGACCTTATTTGTTGTTACATGTTAGCCCTGTTTCTGAGTGAGGATATTATCATTTCGAGTTTTTCCATTCGACCTTTCAAAAAACACTCATACTTTCACATATCATCTTATGGGTACTGGGCTTACCTTCCTTGCAATCAGAAGGTGACTCCTAGTGCTAACACGTGGAACCTAGTTTAGGCACCTTGGGGCATGTAATCCACCCATTTTCGAGTAACATGTGTCACTCTCTTTTCATGACACGTCACTTCAGGCCCATACCACTTCAGGAGATTTTCATGCTTCACAATCTAAAACTCTAGATCATCGAAGTGTTGAAGTTATGAAGACACGTGATGCTCGTCGATCGTGACACATGGCACTCATTTCAAGTCATTTGGGTTACGTCATTCGCCCATTTCCAAGTGACACGTGTCACTCTCTTTTCATGACAAGTCGGCACAGTGATGTCATGTGGACACATTAGATCCTAGGGTTATCATTCTAGGGGTTTTTAATTCATAGCAAATACAAAAACTCTCGAACCCAAAAGGTCCGGAGTCCTGAACTCCCGAAGTGTTTAATGGTATATTGTCTTAATCTTAGATCAATTAGCATAATTGTGAATTAATGACTCCGGGAGATTGTCACTTCGGGAGATTCCAACCCAGAGAAATCGCAAAGCCCCGAAGTGACGAAGTGACGAAGCTTTGAAGTGTTGGAGTAGGCCCTCACTGCCACGTCACTTATCAAGTTCGTTCTTCAGAAGATATCCATCCTCTATATTCAGAAACTCCCGAACCCCGAAGTTTCAAAGTGTTGAAGTTCTGAATACATGTGGCACTCATCAGTCATAACATGTGGCACTCATTTTAGGTCATCTGGTTGCATCATTAACCCATTTCCAACTGACATGTTTCACTCTTCTTTTATTGACACATCACTCATCATGACATCACTGCCACGTCACTCTGCAGCATTGTCACTTCGGGAGATATGTAAGTTGAGCACTTAAAATACTCTCGAAGTCCCAAAATGATGAAGATTAAAGGTAACCTTGGGTTAATAAATGATTAGTGTTAGTTAATGACTCCGAGAGATTGTCCTCCGAGAGATTTTGATCCAGAGCAAATGAAAACTCTCAAAGTGTTAGAGCCTTGAACAGCCGAAGTGGGTCCTGAACTGCCACGTCACTCTGCAGCATTGTCCCTCCATGAGATATGAATACTATGCGCTCCAAAGCCCCCAAACGTCGGATTTCCAAAGTGGCTCACCCACATTTATTCCACATTTTGAAATGTTTAAAAAGGGTAGGAAACTAGGAATGGATAAACCACACGTCCGGACTACAGACAGAGTATCAGCGACTCTGAAAAAATGTCAGATGACTTGCTTCTTTCCTCTAGGAGATGAGTAGGGGAAAAACACTGCCAACATATTCAATTATCTCCATTGGCCTCAAACAACATGCATGCATGCCATTTCTTAATGAAGAACTCATTTCTATCACTCCTGGTCATTATTAGCCAATATCAGTTCATTCCAGTGCATGCACCAGTCCAGTTTCATTGCTAGTAGCGGTTTTCAATTGTTTAGTTCAAGACTCTTTTAGTTTAAGGAATAATAAGTGGTCTTATCTGTGTGATAATAACCACTCCTTTTGTTAAGTAAAGTTCGAAGTATTCATTAACATACTCCAACAGTGTGTTTTAGTTAAGTTAATAAGTTGTTTTACAGCCGAGGTGTAGAGCTAAGCCTCAGTTACACATTGGTCGAGGGCCTCCACATCTATGATAAATAGGCATCTTTTGTATGTTAGAAGGGTTGGGAGTTTTTAGAAGGAAAGTAGAAGAAGCAGAGGAATTGGACATGCTTAGTTAACTATAAAGTTTTCTACCTAGTGAATATATGTTGATGAAAGTTGTGTTTCTTACTCAAATCTTTATGTGTTGATTCTTATCTTGAATGTAGATTTTGTTGTGTGTGCAATGTAGATTTCCTTATTCTTTCAGCTATTGTTTTAGTTTATCTTTTGTTGGTTATGCAACCTATTATACAACTATTTTTCAGTGAAAGATCCATTATTTTGCAACATGTTGAATGATTTGCATCTAGATATGTGTCTAGGTCTTGAGATATTATCTTAAGTATTAGTTTATGCACATCGAGTGGTTCATTGCATTGCTTGTTGTTGTTTTCTGTGTGTGTATTTTCATACCCTCAATTGTCATTTAATACCCATACCATTAGCAAAGGAGAACCTACTTTTACACTATGTGTCCTGCCCTGCCAGAGCACCATATTTGAAAACCTGTCCTTAAGCTTACCAACAAAACCCAAAAACTAACCATTTTAAACTTGAGGTGGCCTAGCTTTTCCCTGTAGCAGTTAGGTGCAGACTTTAGGACCAACATATTCTGGCATCGTTGCCGAGAAACGGAGTAATGAGATATCTTTCCCTGGGAGAATGACAACTATCAAATCTGGTTTTTGATGGTGAACAAAATCCAGACATGCATATGACTGCAATATTTCACCAGGTGACTCCACAATCAAAAGACTCCACTGGAGAATGAGCCCAGCTGATAGAGAATGGAAAAATTGAAGTGACAGACTAGGTACCAAGCCATCAAATTTTTCAAAGATCTCATATTTTGCTTCATCAGTTCATTCATGTCTTTTCCTTTGCATGTGAAAAGAATTATCTTATGCTTTGTTTACTCAAATGATTACAAGCCTAAGTGGTCAATCCATCCTTGAGAAGAGAAGATTTTCCCTCTTGCATTATTGATCTTAATATCATTCCTTCATTTGAACCCACTAACCCTAATGTTGATCATATCCAAACTTCTCCAGATCATGACTAGTCATGTAAGCCCGTGAATAATAAATCTGATTCACTACTTATTGAAATTATTGTTCCACCTTGTAATCCACTTACCAAAATTCAATCTAGGATCAAGAAGTATTACAAACCCTTGAAGCTACCACTTATCCTTCATGCCTATCCTCTGAATTTTATTGATTACCTTCCTCTGTTCAACGGAGGAGACCACGTTGTAGCTAAGAAGAACCTGGAAGATTTTGAAATTTTCATTGATAATTTTCAAATTATGAATGAGGATGTAGTTACGAGGATATTTTACAAATATTTATTTGGAGATGCATAATTCTGGTTCATAAAATTGGAAGTTGATTCTATTAGTTCATGGATTGTTTTTTGTAATGTGTTTTTGAGGTATTGGGGTGAGAAAAAATCCTTTGAACAATACCTTTCAGAGTTCTACACCTTGAGAAGGGAGCAGGATGAAGTTGTTATTGTATTCAATAGAAAGTTTCATAATTTTATATTAATATGCCCATGGAAATTCAACCTACTGAAGTTGATTCCATGGTGCAGTATACAATTTCACAACAACATGATCTAGTTCTTTTTCTCATAGGGAGAAGGTCATCATCATTGCAGCAAATGTTCACTGATGTAGAGGGGATTGAGGACAACATATGATCTTGTGGAAGGATCTTAAATCGAGTTTGGGATGAAGATTTGGAATAGCAACGAGTTTATGAGTAACAGAAAACATATTTGGATACAAAGGAATCCAAGGAAGGATCTGGACAGCGAAAATCTGATCTGGGTTCTTATTTTCAGCATACTAATGCATCACTTTTAGATTTTTATTGTTCCTTGGATCCTGAAGCTAATAAAATAGATTTTTTTATTCTTGAAAATGAGTATATTGATGATTATCACAAATATGGATTTACATGTATAGGTGAACCTTTTCTTAGTTATGAGTAGAGAGATGAGTTTTTTAATGATGACTTTCATGAAGTTTTTTTAGAGAGTGATGATCAATTTTCCAGAGAACAAGTTTCTTCCCCTCAACATTTGACTATAAATATTGGGGATCAGCTCACATTCTTGACTTACGATGACTTTCAAAATTATATGTGTTTAAATTTTGGTCAAGAAAAAGAGGAGGAGCTACAGGAGTAGTTGAACATGTTTTCTGTCTCATCAAATGATGCCCTCACTACACCAGTTGTTCCTACTCCTGGAATAAATGGAAGTAACTAGATGCCCTTCGATTTTTACGATGCCTTTTCTTTGAAATCTTCTAAAGACATTTGTGTACAAGGAAATAATCAACAGGATAACAGATGCAAGGTAAACGTGTTGCTCAAAACTTTTATGAAGATCAGGATGTTTGTGACATCATAACTGTAGATGTCAGAAGCAATACTATAGTTGCATTTTCCATTGCCTCGAATGCTTTTAGTAGTGATGAAATTGCCACTCTAAACTTAAAGGGAGAAACTGACAGCAGAAACAGATTGCAATATTTTCCCATTCCATTTTTGGGTCTCGAAAATGACGATGTTGATGTTTCTACAGAAGCAAATTTTTCACAAGGGTGGTCTATTCATTTGGAGCAGAAAGAAAATGAGTTTACTATCAATACAGAGGTAACTGGTCATGATTTTTATGATCCGATAGATACATACTTAGAGGATTATATCAGTTTTAATCCTCTATCATGGTGTGAGATCACTCCAAGTGCGGGGTTAGTTTTCAAAGCAAGTTGTCATTCCATTTTCGAATTTTTATTTTCACGAAGCAGGTTCAAGAAATCCAGTTAGTAGATCAATTGCTTGAATGGTTACTATGGACATATGCTTATACCTGAGTAGAAAGTTTCAACAAATTAGGAGTAGGAGAATAAGCTCGTAGTTCAAGCATTTAATTTTTAGTTCACAGATTGTTTTTTAGTGTGTTGAATAAGAGACTCCATAGCCCAACAAAGGCACTGGGGTGTAACTATATATTAGTTGGTTTGTATGTGAATAAAGACTCCATAGCCCAACAAAGGCACTGGGGTGTAGCTACAGTTTTTTTTGTTTTCCTTGAAAGATAATTGCATGTCTGGTTTGAGTTTGAAATATTTTTCATCATGTTTTCCACTAATTGAGCATGCAGCAGGCCCCACCAATACTTTCATGTGTACAGGAGACATCCAAGTCCACCAATTCCTTTGTATGCATAG
This sequence comes from Picea abies, assembly GCA_900067695.1. Classification (NCBI taxonomy): domain Eukaryota; kingdom Viridiplantae; phylum Streptophyta; class Pinopsida; order Pinales; family Pinaceae; genus Picea; species Picea abies. Next base: position 5,764 of record CBVK0100620663.1, on the reverse strand, counting down.
TAAGCTTCCGCGGGAAAAAGCAGTAATTCAAAAGCTGTCAATTTCGGACTCATATTGTAGGAACAGACAGAGTAAAATTGCAATGGTGGAGATCCAACAGGCCACTCAAATTGATAGTTTCTGTGCATTTAGACTGTCGAAATCATGGAGGGTTTAACATCAAGAGAGAACCCATGAAGTATCGGAACCCTGAAGCACCGAATTCCCGAAGAGACACATCACTTTGGGCCCGTACTACTTCGGAAGATTTCCATGCTTTACATCCAGAAATTCATGAAGCCCGAAGTGTTGGAGACACAATGCACTCATTCAACGAAGACACTTGTCACTCATCAGTTCATGCGTGGGGCATTCATCCATCAGAGACACATGGCATCCATATGGCGCTGACACATGGCACCTAGTTCAGGCACCTTAGGGCACGTCATCCACCCATTTCTGAGTAACATGTGTCAGTCTATTTTCATGAAACGTCACTTCGAGAGATTTTCATGCTTCACAATATGAAACTCTAGATCGTCGAAGTGTCGAAGTTCTGAAGACACGCGGTGCTCGTCGATCGTGACACATGGAACTCATTTCAATTCATTTGGATTATGTCATTCACCCATTTATGAGTGACACATGTCACTCTCTTTTCATGACACATCGACACGGTGACATCATGTGGACACATCAAATCTGGGGGTTATCATTCTAGGGGTTTTCAATTCACAGTAAACACAGAAACTCTGGAACCCCAAAGGTTCAGAGTCCCGAACTCCCGAAGTGTTTAATGGTAAATTGTATTAATCTCGGATAGCATAATCATGAATTAATGACTTTGGGAGATTGTCACTTCAGGAGATTCCAACCCAAAGAAAGCAGAGAGCCTCGAACTATCGAAGTGATGAAGCTATGAAGTGTGGGAGTGGGCCCTCACTGCCATGTCACTTCGCAAGTTCATTCTTTAGGAGATATCCATCCTCTACATTCAGAAACTCCCGAACCCTGAAGTGTCGAAGTGTCGAAGTTCTGAAGACACATGGCACTCATCAGTCATAACACGAGGCACTCATTTTAGGTCATATGTTTGTGTCATTTTCCCATTTCTAGCTGACACATGTCACTCTTATTTTATTGACACGTCATTCATCATGACATCACTTCCATGTCACTCTGTAGCATTGTCACTATGGGAGATATGTAAGTCGAGCACTTAAAAGACTCTCGAAGTCTCGAAATGATGAAGATTAAAGGTAACCTTGGGTTAATAAATGATCAGTGTTGGTTAATGAATCTGGGAGATTGTCCTCCAGGAGATTTTGATCTAGAGAAAATGAAAACTCCCAAAGTGTCGAAGCCCCAAACAGTCGAAGTGGGTCCCAAACTCCCACGTCACTCTACAGCATTGTCCCTCCATGAGATATGAATACTATGTGCTCTGAAGCCCCCAAACGCTAGATTTTCAAAGTGGCTCACCCATATTTATTTCACATTTTGAAATGTTTAAAAAGGGGTGTGAAACCAGAAATGGATAAACCACACATTCGGACTGCAGAGAGAGTATCAACAAATCTGAAAAAGATCCAGACAGCTTGCTTCTTTCCTCCAGAATATGAGTAGAGGAAAAACACTACCAACATATTCAGTTATCTCCAGTGGCCTCAAACAGCATGCATGCATGCCAATTCTTATTGAAGAACTCAATTCTGTTACTCTTGGTCATTCTCTGCCAATCTCAGTTCATTCCAGCGCATGCATCAGTCTAGTTTCATTGCTAATAGCGGTTTTCAATTGTTTAGTTCAAGACTCTTTTAGTTTAAGGCATAATAAGTGGTCTTCTATGTGTGATAAGAACCACTCCTTTTGTTAAGTCAAGTTCGGAGAATTCATTAACATACTCCAGCATTGTGTTTTAGTTAAGTTAATAAGTTGTTTTACATCCGAGGTGTAGAGCTAAGCCTCAGTTCCACACTGGTCGAGGGCCTCCACATCTCTGATAAATAGGCATCTTTTGTATGTTAGAAGGGTTGGGAGTTTTCGGAAGGAAAGTAGAAGCAGTAGAGGAATTGGACCTGCTTAGTTTACTGTAAAGTTTTCTACCTAGTGAATATATGTTGATCACAGTTGTGTTTCTTACTCAAATCTTTATGTGTTGATTCTTATATTGAATGTAGATTTTGCGATGTGTGAAATGTACATTTCCTTATTCTTTCAACTATTGTTTTAGTTTATCTTATGTTGGTTATGCAACCTGTTATACAGCTATCGTTTAGTGAAAGATCCACTATTTTGCAACCTGTTGAATGATTTGCATCTATATATTTGTCTAGGTCTTGAGATATTATCTTAAGTCTTAGTTTTCGTGCAATAAGTGGTTCATTGCATTTCTTGTTGTTGATGTCTGTGTGTGTCTTTTCATACCCTCAATTGTCATTTAATACCCATACCATTTGTCTTTTCATACCCTCAATTGTCATTTAATACCCATACCATTAGAAAATAAGAACCTACTTTTACACTATGTGTCCTACCCTGCCATAGCACCATCTTTGAAAACATGTCTTAAGCTTACCAACAAAACCAACAAAACCCAAAAACCAACTATTCTAAATTTGAGGTGGCCTAGGTTTTCCCTTTAGCATTCAGGTGTAGACTTTAGGACCAACATTAATCATGCATAAAAAAAACATCCATGAACAACCATATCAACACACCACATAGAGACACAAATGTTAACATGGTTCACTCAATCCTTGGTCTATTTCCACAACAAATGGCTTCTATATTAGACTTCATGAAATGACCATCTCATGCCTATGCACTGTGCTTACAATCAATATAACATATCACACTATCTAGACATTCCTAGCCACTCTGCAGTGTAGGCCTCTCTCTCTCTCTGCAAAACCTCTCCAAAACCTCCAATAAGGATTCTTACTCATACGTAACCTAATCGCTCACTCTCAGCATCCTATTCTTCCCCAACCCATTACATATTTATACATCGAAATAGGGCTCAGAGCCCTAATAGTTTATTCCAAAACTCTAAATTTTCCTGCCTTTACACCTATATGTTTATTTTCCTTTATTTTCACCTGCATGTTTATTTTCCTTCTTTAGCGTTGAAATGCTACTTTCCTGCTCTTATGTTGAACTACTGCTTTCCTTCCTTCTTTTGCACCTACTTTGACTTTTTTTTTTACCTGACAAACTTCTCCATTTTATGCTTTTGCACGTGCTCTTCAAAACTTAGTTATTCAAACTTCCTGTCGAATAGGGCCCCGACACTCACATGTGGATCATTCCAAGCCACTTAATCTTGTTTCATCACTCCCTTCCATGCCTCCATGAACTTTTAGAGTCTTTATTGTGTTGTAGTGACTTCCTTCTTTACCTCGACTTCTTTCTCCAAAATATCCTCTACTACCTGCGTAGTTAGGGTGGTGAGATTCTCCTCATTTTTTTGTGTTTCTTCCTTCACCATGCCTTGTGCAGCTTCCAATGCCCCTATGACCATGACTGCTTCATCCTACAGGGGTACCAATCGTTGTGTGAGAGTATTTTGTTGTTCCCTTAGTTGTTCAATCTCAATTTATGACTACTTGTTCATCAGGATGGTTGTTATGCGCTCATATGATGGTAGCATGTTTATATTCTTTGTGGCCTTTTGTGCCTTCTCATGTGCATTCCTTAAGCTTTCCTTGACGACCTTGATATCAAGATCCTCTGTCAACTTTGTCCAAAGCTTCATGCTTCCTTCACATAAATTCGCACACTCCTCATCCAGAATCTTAATGCTTTCCACTAAGTTCATGGTTCTTCTTTATCTTTGTTCTTTCTCCTCAAGTGGTGTCCCTGGTGTAGTGCGCACTTTCAACTCTCTAATTATGGTGCGTAAGCCTTGAATGAATTCACTGATTTTGGATACTTGTTCCTCCAGTGTGGCTTCTACCACCATCGTCACCTCTGTAATCTCCTTATATAGCTTCTCGCCAGCCTAATGTCTCCTCTCCACCTATTTCTCATCCTCATCCTTCCCCTTCAATATCTTCTCAACATTTTTCTTAGCCTTGTCCTTATCCTGCACAACTATCATATAATCCTTCTGCAATTCTACCTTATCCATTGTTACCTTAGCTAAGTCCTTTAATATTGACTCTGCGTGAAGTTGTATTTCTTGCACAATACATGTATGTAAGCCTTGCAGTGCTCCTTTAGGAATCTATGAAACGACTAAGTCTGGGTGACTTAGTACTTGTTCCTACTCCTGCATCTCTGGCATGGGGATCTCAAATGCATATGGAGAGATCTTCAAAACTTTGTGTGTTTTTTCTATTTATGTCAAGTAAGAAGTGGTGGCCCCTGCTTCCCCATTCACGCCTATTTTTGGTACTTCATTGGGTCTATGTTCAGGTGCTATTGTTACTGCCTCCAATAGTTATTGCAATGTCGTTAAATAATCCTACACCTTTTGGTGGATTTATTCATGTTTCTATGACCTTTGTTGAGTTGCCTCTTCTACAGCATCCCTCACTTGGTAATCAATCATGTCGATATCATTGTCTTCCAAAGTGTAGATAGTTGGTACTTTATGGGATTTCCTCTTCTTTTGCACAGATGTTGTTATCCCCCGACCCTTGTCTTTCCTCTTTTCCCCTGATTTTGGTACTGTATTATGTGTGTCCCCTATTCCATCGCCTTGTCCATTCCCTTTCCCATTGCCTTTTTATTCTTCTTCATTATCAAGGTGCTCCATCTTTGTTTCGTTCATAGGAACCATCTAGTCTCGGTCCCAATCCTACATAAACAGTTGGATGTATTCCTTTGTTATTTTGTACTTTGTCTAGATGCATTCCTCTCTTGGGTATTTCTTTTCTTGTATACATATGTGATGACGGTATCCCCAGAATCATGCAATTGGTGCATACGCCTCTACAAGTTGTGGTGAAATGCACAGTGTATTCTGGATACACGTCCTAATCCTTTCATTGTACAAAAAGAACTCAACATTGGTGTTTGTTTGTCTTCTCTTGTTCGTCATGTACCAGAAGTTCTGATACTTGGCGGCCAAGCATGGATTACCTCTTAGACCCATAAACTATGCATCTTTTAGTTCATTCCATGTTGTGAATGCAATCAGAATTAACAACCAGAAAGAATAAAATTCCATGCCTCTATCTTGTGCTTTCGCACAATCGATGAGGAACGAGTTGAGTAGAAATGGGGCCCATATCATCGATACCCCTTTGACACACTTCTCAACCAAAACTATCACACCTACAGGAACTTGGTCTTTCCTACACTTTCTAAGCAACTTGCATGCCAATGCTTGCGTTGCAATTCTTATTGTTGGGTCACAGATACTTGGTACGTCCAACCCATGCACCCCTCTGACTATGTGAAATTTATCTCTAATGGACTCTAACAGAGCCTTGTTACTCTTCTTGTATGAAAATAGCAAGGTTGGATCTTTCCCCTATTTCGGTAATCCTATGATTCAAGAAATAAGATCGGTGCCTATAGAAATTGGCATGTCCAACCATAAGTAACAGCCATGTACACAGGTTAGCAGCATCTTGACACATCCATTCACTTCTTGGCTCCTACTCAAGTGTGGAATTTCAAATATATTTAGTATGTTATCTTGTTCCAACCCTTTGTCCTATACCTTTGGCACATGTATAGCCTAGTTTGTCATTGGGTCTATTTTTAGTTCCAAGTATTCACCCGGCACAAGTGTTATCACTGAAATTTCGTCCGCACAGGGCGACAAGAACTC
>CBVK0100620653.1:0-11516 GCA_900067695.1 Picea abies | reverse complement strand
CTTTTTAGTGAAAATCAATCATTTTAGATATTAAAAGAGATTTTTTTTTTCATATTTTTTTTAGGTTTTTTTAGTAGGATCCTAGCTTTTTAGTGAAAATCAATCATTTTAGATATTAAAAGAGATTTTTTTTTTTCATATTTTTTAAGGTTTTTTTAGTAGGATCCTATCTTAATTATTTTACTCAAATGATTGTTACTTAATATATAGTGGTATTAATTCTTTTAGTCAATGAAATGTGTTGTTATTTAATAAATGGTGGTCATATTTATCAAATAAAGTACACTAAATAATTGGTGTAACTTCAATTAAGGCACATTAGATGGTTAAAGGTTGGGATAGATACATAGATTGGTGTATGGGAGTTATGCTAAATTGGATATTAGTACCTTGAAAACCCATATGAATTGCTCTGAGTAAGAATATCAATAAAGGTTTTATTGTTGTTACTAATTCACTGTTTTTTTTTTGCTTTATTTGCTTTCCATAGTTACATTTATGTTAATAAACCTTCTAATGTCAAGTGAAACCATTCTTACATAAACCTGTTGGCTATCTTGTTTCTATGGGCGCCAAGCTCAACACTTGGGGCATCACTCTTCCAATATATTGAATTACATTTTGAATATTTCTAAATGCTCAATATGAACCCACATGCTATGTTAATGGTTTTCTATAGAATCCACCATGCATAAACCAAAGAAAAAATGTTGGGAATCATGTGAGTGACCATTCTCAAATGATGAATTAGATTAAAATGCATCAAAATGATAAACAAAAATTATAGGGAATGATATAAATTTATTTTGGATGTGTAGATGAACAATATATTTGTTGGAAGAATAGAGAAGAAGACAAGAATACGAGGATTTTCCCTTTAAGAGTGGTAGTTGTAAATGAATCCCTATAAAAAAGAATGAAGATATTTCATGAATTTCATCACTTTAAATTTAATAATTAATTGACATTCCACACAAATTCCGAAAATATAAATTCTAGTCAATATAGTTAATCTCAATGGAACCTTCATGAAATGGTTGGGTTGAGATTCAAAACAAGAAATATAAAAAAGGTAATATCAAGGGTTATATTTCAATGGGATAAAATGAAATGTTATTAATTATGTAAATGGAATTTTTATTAAATGTAATTATAGTTTTTATATGATTCCATATAAAAATAAAAATATTTTTCTTTAAAAAAAAATATTATATAAATAGAACGGAAAATATATTATATAACTTAATTAAAAAAAATAAGAAATATTATATAAATAGAGAGAAAAAAATAATCTTTAACAACATTCTAAATTTGGTTAAAAAAATTATAAAGGTAAATGCTAACTTGAAAAAGTAAAGAAAATAATATTATAGTTACGAGGAATTGGAATTTGTACCTTAACAAGCTTTATAATTATTCTAATGTGTGAGACAACATTCACACCATTATTATAAAGAAAGAGGATTTTACCTTAAGGACATTTAGTTTGGAATTACATGTCTAGAAAAAGAGAAAGATAAGGGTTTTAGAAGTTATCAAACAAAAGTGTAAAAATTTAGAAGCTCTGTTATTATTTTTCAATTTTATAATATTTTTACTATCATAGTGAAGGACAATTTCCCTAAACCATGGATTTAAAGATTCATTGTTTTTATTTTTAAAATAAATGAGAAAAACAACCCCTCAAATTATAATACCATTATGATTATTCATATCCTATCTAAGTTATATGGAATTACCACGTGGATAGCAAGGTAGATATAAAGGGTTAAAGGTGAGGTTGGATTCAAATTTATAATGGATATATTGACAACTCGATTGTTATTATGATAATTGTAGATAAGTGTTGAAATAATAGGTTCAATATATTATGTTTCCTCACTAAGTTTAGGAAATATTTCAACATGATACCTAGAAATAGCCTTTGGAATAGATTAGAATAAGTAAAGGTTCTTTTTAGGTTCATATTTCTTGGGATAATGTTGTATGATAATGTGATTGTCTAAGTATAGGAATAATAATGGCTGATATGAAGAAATCACTTGTCAAATATAGGTTAAGCTAGGTTGTTCCTTACCTTATAACATATTTGGAATTTTTCTTAACAAATTAAAGACATGTTTAGATAAGAAAGTTGTGTTGGAACTACTTTAGTTGGAATAATCATTATCCTTATTATTTACAATGAAAATATTGTTCTTGTAGTCAGACACCCCTATGATCGCCGACACCCTGATGATCACCAACTAAGAATTCTCAAACAGTTATCTTGCAATACTAGTATGTAATAAATACTAATAAAACAAACAATATGATAATCAAATCCAAGAAGATTAATTACTCTAATTTTTTGAATGACAATAACAACTTAATGAATGCTAATTCATACAATTTTCTTGGAGTTGACATTTACCAAAATATGAATGTAACTATAGTAAAGAAAATGACGAAAATGACTAATAGAGGATGAAAAACCTAATCATGAAAATTTTTATAAGACATTTATCACATCAATTATCTTATATACATATGTTAATTTTGCGGCTATAATATCTTAAAAGGATTTTGGAGGAAAATTGAGCAAATCTAGAAACATTTTGTAATCTATAATCTTGAAATTAAAACAAATACATTGTACCCATTCCTCTTCTTTAAATCGTGTCTTCCATCCGAGACTATGGATATGATTATGTACCTAATATAGAAGCACAACATAACTAATATTAAACACAATAGTCTTCCTATAATTGCTTTAAATTCTTGTTAAAGTCACTTGTAGCTTAAGAAAGGGGTATAAACATGGTAATTTTTGGATAAATAAATTATAAGATATTGATACCATTATAAATACTATCATATCTACAATTAAATAATAATTATGGTGCAATGAATAACTAGAGAATAAGAAAACACCAATGTACTCTAAAGAAGATAAAAAACATGTTTATATTATAGATAGCACAAAGAATAAAATCAATATTTCTAAAATATGAATGATTCTCAAAAGCTTTATAGTTGAATTGGGTATTGCAAAGAGGGTAAAATGTCATAGGATTAAATAATTTGTCATCTTTGTGATACTAAGAGCATAGAAAATTAAAAGCATTTCCTCTTAGAATGTCTTACATATGCTTACATTAAACCTTAATTTCAAAACATTTTTAGTATTACCAATCTTCATAACTTGTTAATTCATCAAAACAAAGTTCAGATTGAAAAAAAAAACTCCAATATTTTATGTCATAAAAAATTAATGTGAAAAAAATATGATTAATTTCTTATATATTTTTGTTTATTACGTTATGATAGACTAAAATTGGTTAATCAAAATCATCATAAAAAAAGATAAAATTTAACTAAAAATGAAAACAATTTTTCTCACTTAAAACCCTTTAAAACCGTACTAATATTATTTTATTTTTAATTTTAAATAATATTATTAAATAATGTTGGATTTAGTAAAATATTAAAATGTAAGAAATGATATTTTTTTATTTATGGGGATGATTACTAGATTAATAAGTTCTATTATTTTATTTTTAATTTTAAATAATATTATTAAGTAATGTTGGGTTTAGTAAAATATTAAAATGTAAGAAACAATATTTCTTTATTTATGATGATTAGTATCTATTTGATTAACATTGGATCATAGTTTTTCGAAATGCGGTTTCATGTAATGGTCATTTTTTCTCTAGTAATCTTTTCCAAGGGTTGGTTAATGAGGTAATATAATATCGGTCTCGTGTGTCATCTTCATCTCCTCATAGAGGCTTGTGAATAGACTACCATTGATGAGGCACCCACCCTCTTATATGGTGTTGGAGATAGTTATTTCTTGTAGATTATAACTTGTAATTTACATTAACTTAGTATTAGCAACCTTGTATTTTCTTTGTAATATCATTTTTATTTTATAATATCGTGGAAATAAAAGTATCAAAGTTTCAAATCATTATGATTAATAAAGACTTAAGTGTAATTAAGTTGAGACACTTGTAAAAATATGGCTCATATTCATATTTAATATTTTTAATTCACAAATTTTATAGTATTACTTATGGAGTCCTCCAGTGTAGGTGATTTTAAGGAACTCCATGATGTTAAGTGAACTCCTTGGTGTCATCTGCAAATTTAAGGAACATGTATTTTTTTTACACTATTTTTTTTTAACTTATAATAAATTTTATAATAATGTAAAATATAATATTATTGATATTTATAATTTTATTTTCTAAATATAGTATTCTAATTAAAAACTTTGCTCCATTATTTTATTCTTATTATTTTATAATATTTAAAAATAAAAATTATATTTTCATATATATTATTTATTATAATAGAATTTTGAATAGAAATAATTTGAGTTGTCTAATGGTTAATGCTTAAGAACATGTATTTCCTCTTAAAAGGTTACAAGTTCAAATTCAGAGGGGGTTAGGGTATGTATACTTCCGTAGACTTTACCAATCAAATCTCTGGGTGTCTGGCTTGGCCGTGACCTTAAAAATGATTTATTGTTATTATTATTATTAATTTGATGTGATCCAAATATCTACTTCTTAACTTTAAAAAAAACTTAATAACCATCTATTACATATGAAGAAATCCTAATCATCTATATTTATCATAAAAGAAACTTTATTACAGATGAAGAAATCCTAATCATGTATTATTTATCATAAGAAAAACTTTATTAAAAAAAAATTGATGCGATCTAAATATCTACTTCTTTGAAAAAAATAACCCTTTTAATATACTAATTCATTAATTAATAACCATCTATTATATATGAAGAAATCTATTACATATGAAGAAACCCTATTCATCTCTTTCATAAGAGAAACTTTAATAAAAATAATTTGATGCGATCTAAATATCTACTTCTTTGAAAAAACAACCCTTTTAATATACTAATTTATTAATTAATAACCATCTATTATATATGAAGAAATCCTACTGAAATGTGTAATCACTCATGTAAAAGAAAGTCAAAGAAAAATTCCCGATTTATGTTCTTCCATGTAACCGTGATAAAAATTCCATGAAATAAAAAGGAAAGAAAAACATGGTTAAATATTACTCTTCCAATTCCTTCAAGTAATTCGAGAGGTGTATAAAATTTACATGGAAAAAGGATTTAACAAAATGAAACTTTAAAATGAGTAAAATGTTTATGTGATTCATGAATTAAAATAGATTTGTATTTGCAAAAAAATTGAAATAGATTTGTATTTGTAAAGAGTTGAAAATAAATAAATGAGAAAATGACACTTTGTAAAGATGGGGATGTCAACGTCATTGATTGATGAGTGAAAGTCATTCCTTTATTTATTAAGAAATTGACAAATAAAAAAAAAACTTTCCAAAAATTCCATTCCTTTATTTATTAAAAAATTGACAAATAAAAAAATAAACTTTCCAAAAATGTTATTCCTTTATTGATTAAGAAATTGACGAATAAAAATGTAAACTTTCCAAAAATGTTATTCGGAATCTTAGAGACTTTTTAAGGGATTAAGGAAATAATTGATATTAAAAGAAGAAGCTATATTCAATCATTTATTTAATTTTGTTGAAGGTTTGGGATTATAGTAATTTTTTTTACATTTAATGGGTTTTTATTTTTGTGTTGACTGGGTTTTTGTTTTTCTGTTGACTTCACCTGCATGTTTCATACTTTAAACATAGCTTCAAACCCTAATCACATTTAGCCTCCATGCCCTAAAAATCCTCATAACATTGTTCCTAGAGAATGATCCCAGAATGTATCATCATAATCTCAAAACAAGGCACTTATCAACATCAGAGACCTTCAATCCTTCATAGTGTACCTGAAGAATAAGAAAACCCCAAAAAAACTCCTCAAACTTCTCTTGGACACCTTTAGATCCCAAAAGGACACCACATCTCCTTTATCACACCTTGGATCTCTTATTCACACCTATGAATTGATATCTTTCTTATATCATATACACATGTGCACATCTATTGTGTATTTATAGTATCTTTTCCTCACTTTCAGGGACGATCTGGAAAGACTAGATGAAATGATGTAAAGTTTATGGATAGGTTTTGGGATGAAAAAATTCATATCTCCTCATTCCTAAGGATTTAGAGGGAATTCCATATATCATTGGAAAGGTATCGAAATACAATTTCCAACCATATAACCTATGATCCAATTCGAGTTAGGTATCTAGGGTAAAACTTCCTTCAAATATAGGGTATCCAAACTAAGTATCAAAAATCCAAAAATAATATTTCCAACACTCTCCATCTTGCAATATTTATCTTGGACATTTGTAGTCTCCCCGTGTATTTGAAATCACTGACAAAAATATTTCCAACAATTGATCTATGGTGGAACACACAACATATGTTGTCTGGGAGAGATGGTGAACCAAAAGAGCTTTGAAGAAAAGTTCAAGAAACTATTTGGTGAGGTTATGAATCTTGGTCATGATTTGTAGATTAGGTCCCCCTCCCAACCATTGTTTCTTAGTACCAGCCTATACGAGAATGAAATTGTGGGGCTGCAAGAATTTTGCATGAACTACAGACTGTGGTAAATCACATGTCTTTTAGGAGAAGCCATGGATGCAAGGACTTTATCATGGAAATAAAATTCTTGGGATAAATAGATCTAATGAGTAGATGGATGGTGGAAATTCTTGATTGATAGCGGGTGGGAGCTATATTTGTGGATAAATGGAAATTGGCTTCAAATACTATGTCCCATTCAAGTCTTCTAAATATCTTGGAAGACGACTAGAAATTGGTGTCGTGATGTTCCCAGTTTCCTACAGGCTCCATGCGTTCATGTTTTTGTACTGATGCATTTCAATTCAGATCTAGGTTCCTTTAATGGTGTATGTAACAACAATGATTCACCATACCTCTGATGGACCTTGCACATTGTGGAGTCAAAAATATTGATGCCCACCGTACCTATGTTATCTGGTTGGATCATTTGCTTCACACTTTGATGCAACGACATTCCATGTATCCCTTGGGTCTCTTTTGCAAGAGTTTCATCATGTCTAGTGTCTGATGTGCTTCCGAAAACTCGTATATTGGCTGATACCTACCAAATTTGGTGACTTGTCAAGTTATCTTGTTCTCATGTGTGGCTGGAGTAGGTCATGTCTTGCAAATGAATGTGCAATTATACATGTTGTATGCCCTGCTATTTTCTTTATGTGCTGAGTTGGTGGTATGCTACACTAATTCATGCAATGCTTTGAGACTTGATAATGAATTTGATCTATTTTTTCTATATTAGGAGAATTGTTTTCGGTGACTATGTTTTTGTTTCTTTGATGATGTATATGAGGTGAAATCCAGGCATTGGATTCATCTACAACTTCTAGGGTGTTTAAGTAATTTTCTACCATATAACAACACCAAATATCATGCCTGTAAAATATTGTGCAAGGTGTTAGGAGCTTGATATGCTTTATGTGTATGCCTCTCAACCTATTAAATGTATTGCACGATGCTCCGATAGTCTTACATTTTGATAATATTATGCAATGGTTGTCACATTGATTTCTTATTGATGATGCATTTCAATTACCAGATCTCATTCTAAGTGTTGTGTGAATGCATATAGATATTATAACAAAAAGTACAATTTTGTTGGAATGAATACTACTAAAGAGTCAATGTTCATCACAAAGTCTCTTACACTTTGCAAATATTTTCATTTGTTGGTATTCTCGCAACTTAACCCTGTACTTATAATTAACACTTTTACAGTGCTATGTGATTTATTGTGTGAAATGTGCGTTTTTGTATTGCATACTTGATATACATTTTCCAAAAAAGTGGAGAAAAAAAATATGTGCATATGTCAATTTAAACATAATATAGAACATATTGTATGTGCTTAGCATTCACATATTTTGTGTTCCAAGAAGGAGAAGTTGGACGAGACAAGGAAGTATTAGTACTCGTGCATGGAAAACATCCACTCAACAACATAGTTAGAGGTAAATTTCCATAGGTCATTTTCTTTCTACACAATGATATAGTGACCAAGACATAGGAAAATATTTATAAACACTCTCTTGTAGACACAAAAAACAAAAAAACAAATAGTGTCAGATGCTGATGCAATTTTTAAATTTATATTCTTAGTCCAAGAAAAATAGGTATGCATGGAATTGAAAAAATCAATGTTGGAGATTAAAGTGTAATATGAATAAGTGAAGAAACTATCCATGTGCAAAATGAGAAATTGGAAAGGTGTGTATATAAAAATGTAAATTGTCACGTTGGGAAACAAATATATGGAAATTGTTTTTCATATTTTTTATTTTATTTAATTTCTATATGTTGATGAAAATCTACAACTCAAAATATTGTTTCAATAGAGGAGTTGAACAATCAAAAAACTAGAGAATTATTCATTGGAGATACGATGGTTATTTACAACACATATTTGGATAAGGAGAATAGATCCCGCAAAATATTTTGGATTGATATGACATATGAAAGTGATATGATGGAATATGCATTGATTGTTCCTTAACACCTCATTGAAACACATGAGAAAAAAATTATTTATGGAGCTGGAATATCTATTATAAAATTTAAAATTATACCAAAAAGTGGTTATTAAAGTGGAGATTGTGATCATGTTATATTGTTACTTAAATCAAATGTCATAGAGACAATGCTTCCAATCTGTAAAGAATAAAATTTCATCCCAAACACAACAATCAAACAATTTTCAAATAACATAAACATGTACCTAATTGGCATTGTTGGAGTTGTAGTACAATTTGCATATTAAATATGGCAACAAAGAGGATGAAAAAATAGTGATATGTGTTTCCATGGTAAATGATTTATCATTTATATGTTGATATATCTTAAGCCAATTTATATAACAATTACAATATTTTGTATATCAACTACAACTATTTGAGATATCTGGACATTTCTTTGCTTCATTGGGATAACAATCATAGATAGGAAAATTTCTCACTTTTCTATTTAAAAATATAACTAGGAGGAGAGATGAAAACGAAAAGTTGTTTCACACAACACAATTGACATTTATAACAAAAATCACAACAAAAGTAGTCAAAGATTTGAAAAAACTAATTGGTTCAAAAAACATTGTAAATATAGATTGACAAATCTATGTATAAATCTTGTGCAAAATTTTATTTGAAAATGAACACACACACATCTTGTTTAAATTATTAACCTTTGTATTGTATAAAAAAATTAAAGGTACATTAGTAGTAGGAAATGCATATTCAACTCCATTCAAATATGTTTGTGCAATCTGCAACTCTCCTATAGGTGGATCAAATTTGATAAAAAAAAAATGTGATGTTTGGCTATGCAAGATGTAATCATATATTCCATTTTATATATAAATATTTCCTGAGTGCTATTATATGAACAATGGACAACACAAATGTTCAATGGATTTCTAGGGAACCTATACTACATGAGCTACTTCCTGTCTTGACATAAATGCCATATGAAATATATTTGCAAAAGAAACAAAATTTTGTTCATATGTTATGTTATTTTTGACTGCATGGAAAATTTACATTTAATGAAGATAGTTTCATCTTGCATGTGGGATAGACATAGAATGAAGATAGTGTCATCGTGCATGTGCAACGAGTTCTATGTATCACTTTTCGATTTCTCTGTACAGATACTAAAACTATAATTTGATTACTTTTTTATATTGATATAAAAGTTATATATTGTATATTCATATTAAATGTATAGTTGTTAAACACTAGCAATAGTGTGTGAATTGTATGTACATTTTGAGTCAAAGTATTTTCTGAAAATTGTTAAGATCACAATATCGTTGTATTTATTTTTTGCAATTAAATTATGTAAAACATTTAATGAACATTGGACTATATGTGTATATGTTATTATTAGGGTTACAATGCGATGTTGATATATTTCCATTAGGGGTATATTTCAATTGGAACAATGTTTTCTATTGAATTCTTCTAGAATTAATGTTGACATGGAATTTGTAGTCCATCCTTGATATGTTTAACAAATTTTATGTTTTTTGTAAATGCCATATGCATTTTTTTCATCGGATGATAGATCACTATCAGAAACAATTTATTATTTTCATTGCACAACAAATCACAACTATATCTGGTTTTCTTTGAGATATTAATGTTGGTTTTCTTTGAAATATTAATGTTGATTTGTATATTTTCCTGCTTATTTTCTGTCATGGAATGATCAATGTACTTTCTATTAATTTAAGGAAGTTGTTCCAATTACATTTATTTCTACTTCTATGGTATCTATAATAAACATGTATCATAATAAAAACTAATAATAGTATTCTAATTGTCCTATATAGAACCAAATGCAATA
The DNA here is from genome assembly GCA_900067695.1 of Picea abies. Taxonomy (NCBI): domain Eukaryota; kingdom Viridiplantae; phylum Streptophyta; class Pinopsida; order Pinales; family Pinaceae; genus Picea; species Picea abies. Next base: position 1,133 of record CBVK0100620653.1, on the reverse strand, counting down.
TATAGAACCAAATGCAATCAAACTTCAATAAGAAACACGATATTCTATTGTTTCATTAAGTGAAATATTTCTCTTATTTCATGGCATATTGTGTACGGGTGTCTACAAAAGGCTCCGAAGGATGTGTTATTTGTTTGACATATATGAATACTCATATGGAATTTAAATAACAAATAAAAAACTTAGGGAATTGCACAAGTTCAAGTAAAATTTAAATATGGTAGAAATTGTCCACAAGTTTCCAGCTTCAATTCGATGATTACAAATCTATAAAAACTATACAAGCCTTCAATAAGGTTTTCCCCATTTCTTTGTGAACAAAACATTTATCTTTCTAAATTATTTTTTCCATGGGATTCATCCAATCATTTTCTTCTACTATTCCAATGGATTTAAAAGATTGAAATCGTAATAAGATAGTTGTCACAGTTAATTTCTTTTCTAGTTAATATGTTTCATGGATTTGAAAAGTAAAAGGTTAACACAATGTGTGTCCAAAGGTTTCAATATAGAAAATTTATATCTCTATGACCATCATCAGTAACTTGCATGCAATGATCAATCTAGCAGAACTAAAAAACAACTAACAACTACAATAACTTTTCCTGGTCCACATTACCATGAATCCTAACTTTACATACACAAGAAATAAATTAAAATGCAAGTTCTACTCTCTAGAGTGTGTTTCAAATAGATCTCATTTTACAACTATTCGAAGTATTAGAAGTGCAGAAATGTGGGGTTGTGGGAGCGTGGTGCATTGAGTTGTGTGAATTCTCCACACAATTGTTCAAAATAGAGTAAGTATTGTCTGTGTACGGGATATACTTGTATGAAGTGTGGGAGAGTTGAAGATATATGTGTGAAAAATGTGTGAGTGTATAGGCGTGGATATGCGCATATGAATATGGATTAGTCATGAATTATTTGCACAAAACATAAAAATAGACGAACTCTCGCCTATGTAAGAAAATGTTCTCTGCAGACTGCATAAGTGCTCAAGGTATGGATGTACGCACTACAAATATGCTCAGTTGTTCCCTTGCTTGAATCAGGTCTTCCATCTCTTTGCATAAGACGTCTCGTTCTGACTCTAAGGCTATATTCTCTGCTGTTGCAGTGTCTAGCTCGCT
>CBVK0100620643.1:0-16539 GCA_900067695.1 Picea abies | reverse complement strand
GAATAAGGGTCCACATGGGTCACACTCTTGGTCTAAAAAACATCATCATCTTGATATGTCTTGTCTCAAAGATGTACACAAGTTTCCATTTTTTCATTTTCCAACTGTTCAGAGGTCAAGTTAGAGGATAGATCGATTTGTTGTCAACTCACCTAAAAATGTTCACAACGCACTAAGAAGTGCCTCATTGCACTAATCTCTCGTCATTGCACTTTAGGAAGGTGTCGGGGAGATTTCATTGTCTTCACCGCTTTCATTCATTATGATTTTCAAAGATTATGACAAGGAACAAACTCTAATAGTTTCCTTGAAGCATGCTACTGGAATTTGAAAATATGCGCTGCATACTGGCTTTAGAAGATTGTTCAAGATTGTATGCCTCCCTCTAAGTCCAACTTGTGTTCACAAAGCACTAGCCTAAATTCAGATATACCAGAAGTTGTAGCAGGTTTATCAGAGGTTTTCAAGGCTTCTTGCATGGTTTTTGTTGGAATTTTTTGTAACAGACTCCTAAATGGAGGAGGATCCTATGTGGCGCCTTGGTTTCGACCTCCTTAGAGTAGAGAGAGATCATTCACTATATATGAAATGGATTTTGATAAGGAAAGGGTTGGGTTCATGATCCAAGAGAGGAGAGAGCTGGAGGAGCAATTTAGCTGCTTATTTGTAAGCCTGAGGGCCTGTTTGTAATCAACACTCATGCCATTAAATATTCATGAGAGTTGTTTATCAACTTGTCTTCTCTGTTTTCCATTTATTTTGTTATCTTCTTGATTGAATATATTGCACGTTTTAAGGATCAAAGGCTGCCTTTGATTAATGGATCCCTGAGCAACAAAGGATTTGTTGTAGCTGGCATGTTAATCATTGTTTACGTTCAAGCATTTTTTAACCTAATTTGCAGAGAGGATCTTTGTTTAGTAGACATTCTTCTTTTTGTTCACTTTCCTTTTTTCTAATCATCATCATATAAGCTCTTAACCTGATGATTTAGCTTGATTTCCTTCAATTTGTAGAGTGTCTTGACTCCATGCCTAATGGTAGATCACTGATCTACAATCAAACTGTTGCCTTCTTTCTTGATGATCCACCCAATTTAAATTGATTTAATTTTTCAATTTTTGATGGGTATTAGGCTTGTTGTTAAAGCAGTCTAAGAACAACTTCTAATGCTAACACCGCCAATAGACTCATGTGATTTTTAGTAGCATTTAACCTTAATTCCATACATAAAACTAAATATTATTCCAATTACAAATTAATCTCTTATCTAAAAAGACTTTTTTTAGTAAGCACACAATTTTTATTTTTTTTTAAGCTAGAATTGCAGGTCCTTTTATTTACTTAAATTAAAAGAGTACAAGGTTTCAAATATGATGCATGAGCTGCCAACAAAGGAATCCAACTGAGGCATCAATGTCTGGGCTATCAAAAAGGTGCATGTGAGGCCAAAAACCAAACTTGTTCCATGCATTTATTGTCTATGGACTGATACAAACTAAAATGACTGAAAATAAAGACTAAACTCGTATATATAAACAAAAGGAGAGCATGTAATTCTTTAAGCTTGGGGACCATCATCTTCATCCTGACGTCGGACTAGGGATGTCCATGGTGGAACAACGATGTTGAGTTGTGAGCCAAAGAGATGATTATAAAGATCATTGATCTTGGTTATCATCTGCTCCTGACGAAAGACTATCTCTGTTGAATGCCTGTGAAGATCAAAGAGGAGTTGAAGCTGGTCATCGATCAAGAGAATGGGAGGCCGCTCGTTGTGTTATGAATTACTAGCTTGCATTGCATTCCCACTATTTTCCATGTTGGGTTCTCTGCTCACCATCCACTCTTCTTGAGTCCTCCCAGGGGATTCCTATTGATTCACATGGATTTTTTCTTCGATTATGGTGTATCCCCATCTTTCTTCCTCCTGTGAAATCCCAAGAGGATTTCCGCTTTCTTACTGAGAATCCATGGAGGGGTGCAGTAGAACCGAGCTACATAGAGAGAGAGATAGAGGGCGTCGCCTGTTGGAAGCCCCTTAGGTGTATCTGCTACCTCATTTCAATTTCCCTCACTCACGTGACATGGAAACAACTGCAATTGAACCTCAAGGAGAGAGGGACAAATGACGAAAACTGTAACAGGTCCAAAGTAATGATATTCCAAAAGAAAGAAGTTGTGACTCAAGAACAAAGGCTGGAATGCATGAAAGAGCCATTTCCTAGACTTTGTAAAGCCTAAACTTTCCCTTGCTTGGTGCATTAAATTCCCCCATTAATGCTGCGTTAATATCGCATGAACAAGCCCGTCCAAAGCCGATGGAATGAATCTTCAACATACCCGCTAAATTTATGAAGCTCTATGAATGTGCTGTCAGGGTAATAGAAGCCACGAGTGTGACTGGAAATAGAAGGTATGCGATATACCTCGTTGGATCCGTTGGCGTCTCGTCATTAATGATCGTTTGACACCCCATCCAGGGGATCACACAGAACAACTTATATTAATCTATCTTTAGAAAATGTATACAAAAATACTTTGTTGTTGACCTGTCGCTCATGAAACCAGACCAACAACAAAGGAATAGGTCTTCAATCCATATAGTTTGAGAGATTTTCTTTAAAATACCCTGTCTAGTTATAAAAGTAGTGAAAAAAGAAAGCTGGAGCCTATTGGAACCTCTGGTGTACATATTGTTCAGTGATATGGGGGATTTGTAGTTGAGTCCTGAGGTGGCTCAAGAGTTGATTACATAATGCTTTTCGGAGCCAAGGTTGTTGTCACTGTGCTCGAGGGCGGAATTTGAGCCAAGACTTCTCTGAGCAACAGGTGTAAGCCATCCAATTGCAACTAAATTGTATTATGAGCGTCCTCTCTGGTTTGCAACATTTGTCCCAACAATATTTTGAGGTGCTAGTACATTTTATGATCTTCCAATACTTTGTTTCTCTCCCTCACGTGTTACTCATGTCTGGAACCCAGCTGGTAATCACTTCAACCACCCCCTGCTATGGTGTTAGGATTCACTCCATGCAAATTTTGTCTTCCACGTCCTCTAGGTGAGCATGAAACCATGGCGGGGTTGCCACCTTGAAATTGATCGCCGCTGGTTAGGCGTTGCGCTGCACACGGGAACTGGAGGTCCCTTCTCCAATGCTGCGGCTATGTGGATCCCTTGAAGTTCCACTCTCGCGCTTGTAGCCATGTCGATTTCCATGTTGAGGTGCCATCGAACCCGAGGCGCTTCCCTATAAGTCAAAGCTTAGATGTATCGTGGAGAGGTGAGGTATAGTGCAACAGAGAGCCCACCTGGCGTGGTAATATCCCTTGACCGCAATGTCTGATGCCTTGTCTCAAACCTCTGCCTTGCTTCATCTGTCCCGAGGATCAAACATATGCCGATCTTTCTTTGTATTCCTCATTCTGCAAATGTTATCTGACCTAGAGAAACCAACGATCGAGGCACTAGTACGCCTAGTCCTTGGCATTAAATCAGATATTAACGAGTCTAGAATTATCATCGACGTTCCCATGTGTGAGGTATGTCGTGAGGTGGCTTGTTGTCCACGTCCCCACCTGAATGTCGTCCACGCATTCACCGAGCTTTGTCCCCGATATTGATCGCTTCCCCAACACCCCATTCGGGGGCAAATATTTTTTTTTTGTTACCCTCATAAAATATACATATTTAATTTAAAAAATTTAAATTATTTTAAATGAAAAAAATAACACATCTAATTTGTATATACATGTGCATAACACCATGCTAGAACACATTGGGCAAAGTAGGTATATCTAATCCCAAAGCAGAAAGCCACATAACCCAACTCGAAGATGGTAATACTATTTGTCCAAATATGTTGAGCATCTCATATGGAAAAGTATTCTAATTTGTATTTTAGGCCAACTTTATCTTAATTAAAGCGGTGTATTTGAATGTTATAGGCGTTGTCTAACTGTTCTACATTTTGACCTTTTTCGCCAGAATCTAATGACATAATTCTACAAAAAATCACAAATTTATGTTGTTTAAATTATATTTCTGAATGCAGAAATGGATTTAGCGTGCTGAAAAACCCCTAGGACACTCAGATTATACATAATTAACTACTCAAATATGCACATCCAACAATTTATTGCCAGATTTCAGACAAAATTAAATAGAAAATATCCCCCAAAAAAACCAAAACATAGAACAATTAAACTATAACAATATTATATCGAAACTTTTATCATAAATAATCATAACCAATGGATATTTGGGCAAACATGTGACCACACTTAAAACCTAAGGACCCATGGCCATGGAATATACATTTTCCTAAGCATAATTAATTTATTGTGATAAGAATCTAAGAACGAGATCTTTTTTAATACCAAAAATATTCGATGCTTTATGTTGAATATCGTGTCATTAATTTATATTAGGACGACAAGTGGTTGAATTTCGAAAGGAGATATAAAAAATATAAATAGAGCGACTTAAGTGATTTAAAAGAAGGAATACATCAAGACTTGGTTAATGAAGAAGTTCGATAAAGATGATGAGATAAGATATTGAAAAATAATATTAGATTTTGTTAAAGGTTTTTAAAGAAATATAAAAAATTAAGGTATTTATTAAGTTAAGAAAAATAAGTAATATATTGCAATGAATTTTTATTTTGAATGGAACTTGAATTCTTGATTGTAAAAGAGATTTGTTGTTAAGTGTTTTTTTTTAAATTTAGGAAGATTTTTGGTTAAGAAAAATAAGTAATATATTGCAATGAATTTTTATTTTGAGTGGAACTTGAATTCTTGATTGTAAAAGAAATTTGTTGTTAAGTGTTTTTTCTGAAATTTAGGAAGATTTTTGGTTTTCTTCTTATCATCTTGATTCTTGGTTTTATGTTTATCAGTTTCGATATTAAAGTGTGAAAAAAATAAATTTTAAATGATGTTGGATTTGAGAGTATGTAGTCATTTCCTTCAAAACTAAATAAATTGTTTAATGAAGACGGTAAACAATGTTAAACTTTATTAGAGGTAACCATGGATGGAAGCCCATCATCACCTATCTTGAGCTTATGATTGAAGTTTGGGGCCGCCTCCTAGGGACAAAGGCAACCCCTAGATATTTAACAATTTGCAATCTTTATTGGAGTTACTAGCCCATTTGTAATGTATATGATATTTTTGGATTTCGGCTTTCAAGGCTTCTAGTTTTTTAGACATTTTGCTCATGGTGGGTGTATTATGTGGTTTGTGTTGTTTTGTAAAAGAGATTTGTTGTTAAGTGTTTTTTCTGAAACTTAGGAAGATTTTTGGTTTTCTTCTTATCATCTTGATTCTTGGCTTTATGTTTATTAGTTTCGATATTAAAGTGTGAAAAAAATAAATTTTAAATGATGTTGGATTTGAGAGTATGTAACCATTTCCTTCAAAACTAAATAAATTGTTTAATGAAGACGGTAAACAATGTTAAACTTTATTAGAGGTAACCATGGATGGAAGCCCATCATCACCTATCTTGAGCTTATGATTGAAGTTTGGGGCCGCCTCCTAGGGACAAAGGCAACCCCGACAAAATATGTTTTTTTTTGTACTACACCATGATGTGATAGATCACGTTTCTTAGCTAACCATGGTTTTAATTTTGATACATCTAGATATTTAACAATTTGCAATCTTTATTGGAGTTACTAGCCCATTTGTATAGATATTTAACAATTTGCAATCTTTATTGGAGTTACTAGCCCATTTGTAGTGTATATGATATTTTTGGATTTCGGCTTTCAAGGCTTCTAGTTTTTTAGACATTTTGCTCATAGTGCGTGTATTATGGGTTTGTGTTGTTTTATATACAATGCCTTGTAGATATTTCTTATATTGATAGTCAAATAAAGTATTTAATCTAAAAAATAAATCTACTAACTATTTGATAGATGTCTTCATCTCTTAGCAAAGTATTTATTTTGTTGATACATGAATCTTGTAGTGAAAGACATGAACGACCAACTATCCATATTGACAATGTATTTTAAAATTTCAAAATTTAAAACAACACTTCTCGAATGCGTGCATATATATCAATACTTGTCAAATAAGGCTCCAAACATTCTTCTCAAATGCATCCATATAGATTGATACTAAACCATTTTAACATGGAAGATCATGACATTTGCAAAGCTAATATTGTATCTCTTAAAAAAAAGAGCACAACTCATCAATGTCTTGTATATTTATTATAATTCAACTACAATTATCATCCAAGACAAAGTATATATGAAAGAAATGATTGTGGAAGTTACAAAGGAAGGTTGGTCTCTCCCTACCATGATTTGCTGGAACACTGTTGATGGAGGGATGCCTAACCAATACAATGTAGTTGAAAATATAAATATCGATGGATGTTTGCCTAACTACTACAATGTATTGGAACAATGTTGATGGAGGAATGCCTAACTAATACAATGTACTTGAAAATAAAAATATGAGTAGATGATTCTCTAACTATTACAATGTATTTGAAATTATAAATATTGACAAATATAAAAAACATACATATATGAGTGAGTTAATAAGTGGATAAATTTATTTTTTTGAGTGATAATATTTTTATTTTAGTTAAATAAAGTTTCACCCTCATTCATATATTTTTTTAAAATTTCCGTAATTTGAGTCTTTTTAAAATAGGCTAAAACTCATAAAAACAAAATTCCACAAAAAAATCTCATCAATTAAATAATAAAATTGTAACTTTCATCAAAATTATAAATTATTATATTATTATAGAAACTTAAAACAAAATAGAATTACCACATTTATTAACTTAGTCCTATCCATATACATAATTCTAAACTCGTCTCTCGTCTACATCATCATTATAAATCTCAAAATTTTCAACTTAATGATAATGAAAGAAACGTGAATCTAAATTTCGTTCCCCAAATTTGACTCGTCGATGCAACACTCAATCCAATCTTTGTAACGTGATAGGGGGTTGGTATGAAAGACCAACCAAGCATTCAAGAAGGGTTGAGTCCCTTGACCAACCGAGCATTCAAGAAGGGTTTGAGTCCATCTCGATGAAATTAAGGCCCGTTCAATTCCAATGCTACCTAACAAGGTTGGAAGTTTTCTTAATGCGAAGGCCCGAAAATTTGTGATTTAGCAGGTAAATTTTATATTTACAAGAACCACTTGTCCACCTACTCCGATTATGTCCGAGATCAAGCAAAACGCAATAGCTTAGCCCAGGCATATTGAATGAAGGAACGGCCAAGATGTGCGCATATCGTACGGCAGAAGATCAGCCACGAGATTGGGATGGATTGGTGAAGACCTTTTGTTAAGGAGGGTGTACAATGATTCGGCGGGTCATTACTATTTTTCTTTTTTTTACAAGCAGTGGAGAGAGATATAAGAGAGTCCGATTTCTGGGGTGGATTCATACATTCCTTCATGCTATCCAAGTACGGTGAATTCTGGGGTGGATTCATACATTCCTTCATGCTATCCAAGTACGGTGAAATCTGCAAAATGCTCTAAATCCCCACTGCAATTTGGGGGCGTGATCCTGCAATTAGGGCCACCAAGCCAATCCAGGCCAAGGCAAATCTTTGATTGATGTAATTAGATTATTGACCTTTTCCCTTTCTTTCCATGTCCACCGTATCTGATGTCGTGGGAAAGCCCATCATCAACATCAACGGTGACTGGGTTAAATCCTCTAGTTTCTCTTCTTCTTCCACGGTGAGTCGCGGGAACCGATACCATCTCCCGGTCCTTTTTGTGATCGTACATTTGGGGTTTATCACAGAACTGAAAAATTCACGGCCTGCAGTGTTGTGTTCCGTTATGTTTAATTGATCTTTTTTCNTGNAAACGGCCTGCAGTGTTGTGTTCCGTTATGTTTAATTGATCTTTTTTGTGCAGGTAGTGTTGGACCCTGCAGCCTTCCTAGAGAATTGGAAAAAACAAATCCAGGTTGGAACGCCTTCTTGCCCCACACATGACATGCTTGTTATCTGAATGCTTTTTCATCTCTTTCAGATTCGCTTTATGATTATCTATTTCACAAGCATTCCGTACTAGCATCTTGATGAAACCCTTGGACTGCAAATTAATAGACTGGCATCATTCTATTCCATTTCGAATGATATATTTTGTTTTTTTTGAGGTTATTGGATACATGCCCACTCCATGGTCCTTTGAATTTGAAATTATAATCGAGTTTTAAGGAGTCCGATATGTTCCTTGGCAAGACCCACAAGCAACTCTTGACGGATTGTAGGCACATGTTTAAGTATTCGGGTAGTTGGGGGCTGGAGGCTTGAACCTCCCTTAAGGCGATCCCTCAAGCCAAACCCCTTGGTCCGCAGAGAGAGAGGAAGTATCAACGTGGAACGAAATCCCATCATGGGGATATGCCAAGAAAATTATCCAGAGAAGTGAGGTACATATAACCCAAGTGGGAGTGGGGGTAGGGGCGATCCCCCAACTTTGTGTAACAGTTTGCTGGGTGCATTGAGTATGGACAACACATTCTCCTTTTGGAATGAAATTCCATCACGGGGATATGTCATGAAATCCCGAATGAAATTCCATCATGGGGATATGTCATGAAATCTCTTGAGAGAAGTGAGGTGCATTCTGTATCTCAGGTAGGGGTGGGGGTAGCAGTGGTGATATATCAGCTCTGTGTAACAGTATATGCATGCAGCAAGTATATTCTCCATCACGTTGTAGCATTTATGCACCCACCTTTTGTGCACTCCTGCAGGCATGTTAACAAATTATTAGCAGGATGGACAATTAGATATATCTTGTTACCTGTCAACTCATTGCGGTTCACAAATTTCTGAATAGTGAAAAGATGACGATACTGAAGCAGTACTGTAACATAAATATGAAACCAATATAGCAAAACACGTAAGCAACTTGATTATGGCTGATAGATCTGGACATGGATCAGACATTCCAGAACTCTAGGATTCATAAAAAGAACGACTAATGTTTATATTTGTAGATTTAAATATCCACCAGAAAAATCATTTTTCACTAAGGTTTTAAGATAATTTAGAAAGTGTTTGAACATAGAGGCGTTGATAATCTTTAGTTAGAGAAGATATTGTAGTGCAGCAATGCTGTTGTTGGGCCCTTTGCACCTCTCAATGTATATGTTTTGGATTATTGACCAACATCATAGACCTACTTCATAGTCTTAGTTCTCAGTATTTTACATCTATTCGTTATTACATAAGCTTACATACTTGGGAAGCTATGTAAATGATATCCATATAATATTTTTCAAGAATATTATGAAACACTTAATGGGGAGGGTGATCCATCAATTCTGTGTAACAGTGTGTTGGGTGCATTGAATATGGACAACACATTCTTCACATGGAATGAAAACCCATGAATAGGGATATGCTATGAAATGATCCATCAACTATTTGTAACAGAGTGTTGGGTGCATTAAACATGGACAACACGTTCGCCTCGTGGAAAGAAATGCCATCATGGGGATATGCCATGAAATTCCTCAAGAGAAGGAAGATGCATTCTATAGCCCAGGTGGGGGTGGGGTTCGAACTTTGGGGCAGGGGTGATCCATCAACTCTGTGTGACAGTATATGCAGTGAGTATATTCTCTGGTACATTGTAGTGCGTATACACCCACCTTCTTTGCAATCTTGCAGGCCTGTTAACCAATTATTAGTAGGGCATTCACAAACAGATATATCTTGTTACCTGTCAACCCAGTGCTGTTTAAAAATTTCTGGATAGTGAAAAGATGATGATACTGAAGCAGTACTGTAACATAAATATGAAATCAATATGGGAGTACACAAACAACTTGGATATGGATGAGAAATCTGGACATGGATCAAACTTTCGAGAACTCTAGGATTCATTAGAAGAATGACTAATATTTATATTTGTTAATTTAAATGTTCACCAGAAAAATCCTTTCTTACTAGGGTCTTAAGATAATTTAGAAAGTGTTTGAACCTAGAGGCATACAGAGAGGCCTTGATACTCTATAGTTAGAGAACTGTGGAAAATCCCAAGCCCTAGGTGACTAAAGTCCTTATGATCTCAATCATACAAGTAGATCGCTGAATTTAATTAATGCAGAAATACATTTCAGACCACAGCATTAATCACAGAATAACTGGAAATTAAATAGCGGAAGCAAAATATTAATTTCACACAACACATGTAATTACTCCTTCAAAACTAACGTTTCATTCCTTAGAAAAAACTTACAAGTAAACCTCTGCACGCTGTCCAAAAAAGCAGCACTGCATGGATATAAAAAAAACCCCGAACCGAGTGGAACAACCAGCTGGGAGAGTACGTTCTGCTGTACGGACTATATGGACGCCTGCACGATTCTGTCCGTATGACTGCACAGATCCATACGGTCCTGTCCGTACAACTGCATGAAACTGTTCTGTACGCTGTACGGAACTGTGCAGACCTCTGTACAGGACTGCTTGCTGCCTGGAAATGCCTCTTTCCTGGCTGCCTGCTCTCTCCCCCTCTATCTGTCATTCAACCTGGTCAACTGCTCAAGTGTTCTTGTGTGTTTGAAGTTATGAACTCTCTTTCTTGACCTGTCTTTTTAGTTTTAGTTGAGACGAAAACCCTAATCTATTTCTGAGATTACTCCTAGACTCAATTGCTAAAAATAAGATTTTCACTATTTAACTAAAGTGAATTACAAAATAAAGTTTACTTTTCGAAAATAGAATCATTTTTTGAAAAATAGAATCACTTTTTGAAAAATAGAATTACTTTTCGAAAATATCTTGAACTACTTCTAGTTCTCACACATTCACACGGAACCTGTGCGGAAGTTCCTATCCGAGGCTCGAGCTATAATTCTCAACAAGAACATGTTGAAGTGCAGCAATGCGGTTGTTAGGCCATTTGCACCTTTTAATGTACATGTTTGGACTCTTGACCTAAATCACAGACCTCATAGTCTTAGTTCTTAGTATTTTATTGGCTAAGAATTTTACGTCTATTCCTTACTACATAAGCTTACATACTTGGGAAGCTAGGCTTAATATTAAATGATACATATATAATATTTTTGAAGAGTATTACGAAACATTTAATGGTTTGTGACCAAGAGGAACGTGTATGGCACTTGTGGAGCATGTAAAGGCCTGTTTACCTTATCTTGACAAAATCTCAAAATAATGTTGTAGTACGAATGGCAATGTATAATACTAAGAACACGAGACAAGGAAAAAAGTTTGCAAATATCTTTTGAAGGAACTACATATAAGATTTGTATCACAATTCTCAATACACTAGAAACATGTCTAATATTTATAAGAAATATTGTCACAGATACATAGCTTATACTTGAAATATCAAATATATCACTAGTCACATAAGATGTCCGTTGCAAAATGGCAACTATAATAAATAGGTAGATGGCCTCGACTACTTTGTTGATCTTCAAACTTGTTGGTTGGTTCCAATATACATACTTGGGCTCTTAGACCCCAAACAAACTTGACGACTAGTGGGTAACCCATTAGTCTAGTCCTTGAAAAAATAATGTTTAGGGCTTATTAAAAGAAAAGGGCCTCTTTTGACAAGTTAGGGATTTTAGTCAACATTGGTGGCCATTTAATCATATGTTCTAGACGCTTGTATTTCTAGATAGCAACTTATGTTATTATAATTTTCCAGTGTCTAAATTAGTGCACTAAAATAACAAGGAAATTATTACACATCGCACGTAATCAGGAAAGACATCAAATCACAAGGAGTTTTAATTTATCAAGAAAGGTGCTTATTTGACATTAACTTTGATTTAGCTTGTAAACTTCGAGACATACATATTACATATACGAATAATAAATAAATAAGTAAATAAATGTATGCATGCATGTGTACACAATTGTTTCACCAATTTATTTTTAGTGGAGGCATTAGTTTGGTCTTGGTAGCTATCTTTGGAATTGCTACCTTTGGTTGAATTTTTTGTTGTCGTTAGGGTTTAAGTTCAACCTTTCCTCTATAGTGCCATTTTTTGTGTTCTAGTCCATGGGCATCTATCCTTTACTAGGATCAATTGTTGATGCCCTCCATTTTGTGCATCTTTTGATCTCCCTTAATGCCAAGCATCAAGTCCTTGGCATCTTGAGGATTTTAGTTGGTTAAGGAATTGTTTTGGTTTTCACCTATGACGTTCAGATCTATTATATGTTGAATCGGGACATTTGTTGGTTATGTTGACTTGACTCTCAATGATAGTTTTTTCCCATGCAGGCCATCCTCGTTTTCTTTCTCTTTGATTTCTTTTTTTTACTTGGCTATAATTTTGGGTCGATCCTCCGATTCCTTCTCCAATCCATAAGTATCTAGAATTGAGTAACAAGTCCATAATTGGTCCTGAAGCTATCAAACTTCTTATCGACCCTCTTCAAGGGTTTTAGTATACTAATTATTTTTCTATCTTATTGTGCTTTAGCATTTTCTTTGATATTTAAACAACTATGGTAAACAAGCTACTTTAACTTGTTGATTGAGTTGTCTCTACGAGTGGTGGATTATAGAGCTTTTTCCTTTAGCTTGTTCACTTTTGTCTTCAACCTTTTCATTTGACAATGTATGTCTAGTGAGTTCTATGAGTAGAAAGTATCTGCCAATGATGAAAAAACTTGCATAGTTGACATTTTCATGAAGGTCCTTATTGGACAATCGATTCTGGAATCTTTGTCGTAATGTATAGCATATGCAGTGGAACTGAGCGCTTCACGTTTTGTAATTTTCTCAACAATAGATACTTGAGTATCTTGACTTCTATTGAGGCTCTCTTTCTTGTATAAGGACTCTACTTGTGGCATTATAATGGTGAGATCGACAATTGTGTTTTTTCTTGGTGTTATTTGAAGTTACAGTGTTGCAGATATCTCCAATTTCTCTCAATATTCCCATTTTTTTCTGAGTTTTTCAGGTTGTTGATTTTTCTGGGTTTTTCAGGTTCAAGGTTATGCTTGCCGATGTTTTCTTTATTTACAGATATTTTCGATAGGTTTTTTTCCAAACCCTTGGCAATATATTCCCTGAAATGAAATTTGCAACATCGATTTGAACCATGCTTGCTTAACAAAGTTAATCTTGTACTCTATCACATTCTGTGGTGGACCAGATTATGTATTTCCTCCTTGCAACATCTCGTTGGAGTAGATATTGATAGGCCTGTTTGACAGAGTAGCTCCCATCCATCATATATACACATCTTAAACAATCCAGTCCTTCTTATCACATGTGCCATGCCCTTGTCAGCCTATAATCTGGAATCATATTGTGAATGTTGCAAGCAATAGTTCTATCACAAATTTGTTAGGTACAGTGGGTTGCTCCCAAGTACCATTTTATCTTCCATCAACATTTAATCTTTGGCCAAAATTTTAATCAATTGGATTAGTATCCATTTATCGAGTCAGATTTTGTCATTTTGGAATTGTGTCAATGGAAATGTAATTAATTTGTCTCAATTTCGTGAGATAGGAAGGGACAACACGTGCCTTCAATCTTCAAGCCTAATATTGTTTTAGTAACTTTTTCTCCGTATTCATTCATATTTATAATTGTAATGTTCTGCTAGACTCATAGGTTACAGCTCTTCTTTATTATTATTTCTCCATTTTCATTCATATTTATAATTGTGATGTTCTGCTAGACTCATAGGTTATAGCTCTTCTTTTATTAATGGATATCATGATTCTCAAGCTTTCCTTTTTGAAATCTATGCACTCTCGATGTATTCCTTGAGCAATGCACTTGTCACGATACCTTTCTTCGTCATTATTGTGCTTGGAATTTCACTAACAAATTGTGCAAGCTAGCAGTTAAGAAGTGGGTCATAGATCTCAAAGTCCTCACAAATAGCTTGAAAACTTGGCAAGTTTTAATTTTTTTAAGCAAGGTTTATTCGTTGTTGAGTCTTCTTTTATAAATAAACTTCCATGATAAATGTTTCCATGCTTGTATTTTAAATCTACTAGGCTTGCCTAACAACTCTTACTAACTGCCATCAACTGTTGGGGTCCTTTTATTAGTTAAATTGTTGGGATCCTCCTTAGGGGTGTAATGGGGGCTTGAAGGGCCCATTAGAGTAATAATACTGGAGGCCATTCAATGTAAAGTGGTTTAAGTCCATTATGTTTGTTATTATTAAATAAGGCCCACTATGGTAGTTAGTATGGGATAAATGTAATGTGGCCTTATTAAAGAAGGTCCAGTTGGTAGTTAGGAGGTTGTTATGATTAGGGTTCCTTTGTTAGCTATAAATAAAGATGGAGTCCTCCTTATGGATGTGTGGAAGAATATTGTGTTTGGAGCTTAACTCATTGAGAGGTTGCCCAACCTTAAGAGGCAATTGAATTGGAGTGGATTCCTTTCATAAAATAATTGATTTTAAGGTGTTTCCCTACCTTAAGGGTATTTCACTATGAATAAAGTGTGGAGCATTTTTGATATCTTGTTTGTGATTCAATCTTTTTTTTTGGCCTAAGAAAGATCTCTGATACTAATTGTTATGATCCTTAACCCTATTTTTGATATCTTGTTTGTAAGGTCCACTATGTTTGTTATTATTAAACAAGGCCCAATATTGAATCACAAACAAGATATCAAAAATGCCCTACACTTTATTAATAGAAAAATACCCTTAAGGTAGGGTAACACCTTACAATTGATCCTTTTATGGAAGGAATCCACTCTTGTTCACTTGCCTGTTAAGGTTGGGTGACCTCTCAATGAGCTAAGCTCCAAATACAATATTCTTTCACATATCCATAAGGAGGACTCCATCCTTATATGTAGCTAAGAAGAGCACTCTAATCATAACAATCACCTAACTACCGAGTGGACCTTCTTTAATGAGGCCACATTACATTTATTCCATACTAACTAACATATTGAGCCTTATTTAATAATAACAAACATATTGGATTTAATCCACCTTACTTTGAATGGCCTCCACTATTGTTACTGTAATAGGCCTTTCGACCCCCCCATTACACCGCTAGAGTGGATTTGAACACTCCACCCTGCTTAGAAAGGTGTTGCCCTCAATGCTTGTAGTGAGGAGGTACAACCATAAACCAGGGTCTAATGGATGAGTGTTGACTGCAATGTTGAAGTAGGCTAGGGAACTGGGGTCCCATGTATAAGTGCTATCCTAAATGTTACAGGAGTCCAAGAAGCTCCATTGTAAATTTGGGTCCCATGTAGCTTGTTGAATTTGACTTCCAATTGATAACACTTGAGCTCAACACATGGATGAGTATTGTTCTCCAAATCTTGACATGGTCATGTAGATCTAAATAAAGGGAACTTGCCATATCTAGAAGATCATCCATATAGCTGCAAAAGGTGAGGTGCGGATCTGGAAGGGATACTACAAATGGAGAATATGCAAGCTGGAAATTGGTAGTCATAACCTTCTTTTGACTTCCCTCTATGATGTTCTCTACATAAGGTGGAATAGATTCATCAAATATAAGGTGAAAGTAGGTGCCATCCTGAAATGACAACTATCACAATCATCCTCTAAATCATACCAGGCACATCTCTTTTGGTTATACCTTTCACTGATGAAAGGATATGTGGCACCAATAATACAGGCTTCCTTAAAATCACATAATGTCTCCTTCATATCTTTTTGATATTGGTCGATTGAATTCTTCGTATCTTTTTGATACTTGTTGATCGAATTCTGCGTGTTTTGGAACAATGCCATTAGATCCTCCCATTTCATTGTCATTTTTAGGTTTTGTTAGGGTTTGAAGCGACAAATTTGCAAGGGATGCATTGTATTGGATATTGATCGGAAGCATAACATATAATATATCAAATTAAACCCCTGAAAATCCTCTATCTAATGGCGTTGGTCTGGTTGCAATTTGAGTACCCTGTCAACATATATCTCCTCTGCAATCCCCGTGGCCATTATGGAAAAACCCTCAAATAGTTTATTTTAAATCAACAATATCTTCATTTTTCGAACTTCGATTTGGACAATTTTAGCACCCTTTCAAAATATATCTCCTCTGCAATCCATGCGGCCATTACGGAAAAACCCTCAAATAGTTGATTTTAAATTAGCAATATCTTCATTGTTCGAACTTTGATTTGGAAGATTTTTTTTGAAATTACGTGTTTTTTCGAGAGGAACTTAGATTTGCAAGTATTTTCTTCAAATTTAGCTGAGAAAGCTATAGCAATTAATCCGAGTGTCGCAAACCTCTTTTTCCCTTTGAAAACCTACAAAATAGAAAAAAACATTTCTTCTTTTTTTTGGCACAAGAAGGAGCTCCGATAACAATTGTTATGATCTAACCCAAGAAATTGGATCACAAACAAGATATCGTAAATGCTCCGCACTTTATTAATAACAAAATACCCTTAAGGTAGGGCAACACCTTACAATTGATCTTTTTGTGGAAGGAACCCACTCTTGTTCACTTGCCTCTTAAGGTTGGGTGACCTCTCAATGAGCTAAGCTCCAAA
>CBVK0100620605.1:22016-34462 GCA_900067695.1 Picea abies | reverse complement strand
GCTCTTCCGATCTCACCTCAACAACTGATATAGATGAGATGGCTAGTCCCCACTTTCCGGAGTTTACTCCTGGGGTGCATAGGATTGGTTTCTTGGAGGAGAGGTCTTGTGAGGAGTCGATCAAGTGTATAAAAAATAGGATTGGTTGACTTATTAGGGGCAGTCAGGTGGGTTCTTTTGTTAGCAGATTACAGATCAACGCTATGGGTAGAAGGTGCTTCACATCTTATAGGCTAGTTTGGGACCTTGGTGAATTTACCATTTACAGGAAGATCTGAGAGAGGTTTGCATGGAGGGACTTTGTAGAAGATGCATTGGGACATATGGGGGAGAGTACGAATTTTCAGCAGAGAAGGTTAGGGAACACTCATCCAACAAGGTTGATGCAGTATTTGCTCATTTTTTAGCGAGAGTGGGAGATCATATAGATAGATTTCATCACAATTTTACCGAGGGTGCAGGGAGCAGATAGTATGTGTGCAACGATTTACCAGTTATTAGAGTTCATGCACTTCTCAATGATTACTTTGGAGTATGGGGCAGCACAGGGGAAAATTTTATCGCGGGGGGAGATGTTTAGAGTCAATGAGAATCCCAGAGTCATTGCCAGTGATTGGGACAATAGGTTTCATAGTGCATGTTGGCAGGAGCTACTCATATTTGCAAAGATAGGTTTGATTCCTAGTATTAGTTTTACCCTCAGATTGATGGTCAAGCAGAGAGGGTGAACTGACGAGATGAGAGGTACCTACATGACTATGTGAGGTCATGGATAGAGTGGTTACATTTAGGTGAAAATTTCTATGACACCACTCATGATAGTTTGTAGACCACCCAGGATCAACAAAGGAGGTATGTAGACAGGCACATGGTGGAGTACAATTTTGAGATTGGAGATGTGGTTTTCTTGAGGGTGTAGCTACATAGGTAATTTCCATTGAGGAGAGGTGGCACTGAGAGGATGAAGCCACACCTCTATGGTCCCTGAAGGGTAACCCATAGAGTTGGAGAGGTATCCTATGAGCTATATTTTCCAGAGGGTATCCATATTCATAGTGTTTTCCATGTGTCATGCCTCAAGAAGGCGTGGGGACCACAAGTTACCACTTCCATTGAGTTACCGCCACTAGATGAGAGGGGATAGATGTTATTGAATCCCAAGAAGGTTTTGGACATCCGAGGAAGGATATTGAGAAGCAGATTAATCAGGGAATATTGTGTTAGGTGGAGGGATTAGCAGGTAGGGGATGCCACGTGAGAGAGTGAGCAAATTTTGCAGCATCTTGGTTTGTGGTTGTTTGAGGGCAAGCAATTTAGGGAAGGAAGGACTGTGATGTCTGTTTCCAAATGATCACTCCAGATGGATGATGTAGTAGCTTAGCTTACTCATGTAGGCTATAGACAACAAAGAAAAGGGGGTCAAGGTGATTATTTGATGTCACTTGGTTAGAAAAGGTTATATTTCTAAAGTGACATTGAGTAATTAATTAAAAAGGTGTGTTAAGTGACTTGAGTTTATAAAGTCACTTTACTTTATTAAAAGGGTAAAAGGATCAACGAGGAAATAAAAGGAGAATGAGGGTGCCCTCTCTCATTATGCATATGTTATTTTCTAAAAAAATGAATTTGAGAGAGCTCTTATCGCTTTGGCTCTTGGGAAAAAAAAACCCTAGAGAGAAAAATATTGGTTTCAGTGGTGAGACCATCCACCCCTGTTGGTCATAGGGAAGAGATCATTCATATTTCTCCAGTGTACTTCATTGTGGATGGGTTTTTTCATTTGATGGCCGAGTCCCTTGCTTGCAGAGGTTGATTTGATTAAATGAGGGTGACTTGAGGTTTTTGATTGAGTTATTTTGGTATCGTGGGAAAAATTTCCTAGATTGGGGGTCGAGTACTCATGTGGGTTGAAGTTGTAGCTATGGTGGTTGCATTTCTTTGAGAAAATAAGGGGTGAATCTGCTTGTGGAGGTGATTTATTTATGTGTTGGGCAAGTTTATGAGTAGCGGGGCCAAGATCTTGTTGTAGGGAGGTCGTATTTTTATGCTAGGTCAAGTTTATCTATGTTGGGATGGATTTACTTTGTGCCATATTCATCACAGGGGGGTGAATCTTATTGTTGGGTCATTTTTACTTATTGTTGGATCATATTCATTTGTTGGGAGTGTACAACTCCTTGGATGGGTCATATTTGTTGCTATAGGAATGCCTATCTATTGTATGCTTGCAACCCCTTTTATTTAATAAACAAGTCAGACTTTGACTTCATGTGTTTGATGTTATGGTAATTTTGAAATGATAAATCAAATCATTGCTGCTATATAATCTCAAGCAATAAGTTCTAGATATACATTATGCACAAGTTTTATATTTACTGTTAGCAAACAATCAAATTTGTTAAGTTGTGAGCAAAGGTTTCTCTATATGAAAATTGTTTGACTAAATGCCCAATCCAATAAACTAAACCCAATTTTGGAAAAAGTTAGTAAGGGACATTATAGTAATGTTGTGATTACCTAAGTGATTCTTGATCTATGGAACACTTTTGTAGAAAATGGGCAAGAGAGATCTCTTGTTGGTTGTTTCCCTATGAAGAAGGACAACATATTCAAGAATATGTCTGTGAGACTTGTCATGTGAATGAATGTAGTATCCCATCAAGAAAGGATGATCTTAAATTGAATAAAAAGGCAAATAGGTATGAATGCATGAATGAACAAATTGACTGTGAAGCAAAGTAATAAATTCCATTGATACAAATCTGACCCTATTTTGAAAGGTCTAACTATTTTTGTTGGATACTATCTTGAGGAGGTTGTATACCCTCCCTCAGAAAGAGCTAGTATGAGCAATCATAAATTATGATAATTTTAAATAAGTGTGTATGTCTAAGTTATAAAAGGTATGTCAGTTGTAGACATACATTATGTTGATGCATATAATTGAATGCATGAAGATGCATTGTGAATGTAAGCTAATAAAGTATAGGAACATGTGTGAACATGTGGTTTGGACACATAATGAGAATGCATGGTTATGAGTTAATCTGAAATTGTGAGTAAGCAATTGAAATGATTGAGTTATTACTAACTCTTGGAAATGAGAACATTTTAGTTGTTGATGGATATTGCAACAAGAAATTTACATGTTGAAGTGGTCCTATGTGGATGGACTATGTAAATAATCTGTTAGGAGAACATTTCAGGTGTTGTTGGATATTGCAACAAGAAAGTTATAGGCTGAAATGGTCCTATGTGGAACATTTTAGGTGTTGTTGGATATAGCAACAAGAAATTTACATGCTAAAGTGGTCCTGTGTGGATGGACTATGTAAAGACTATGTTAGGAGAACAGGGCCATAGAACTAAAGATTGCTAAGAATTAGGCAGTGGGTTGTATGATCCTATTTGCATAAGAATCATGGATTACATTTTAAAGAATGATGCATGTGTGGAAGACATGCAAATAAAATTTTAAACATTTTGAATTCTATATGGTTAATGTGCAAGGATGAACTTTATTGTAATTGAGTTCAGAAGATAACCTTGATATGTTAGTGTGTTTTTTCATTCAGGGAAGGAGGACTCTTTGAATGAGGAAAATTCAATAGGAAATTGACTGAAATTGCTCGGGGAAATGGAGCAGCCATGACCAAAAGGGGCAAAATGTAGAAACAATATGAGAAAGGGGAACACCTTTATCACTTTAAAACTATGAATTGTTTAGCATATTTATATGCTTGTGTAGACAAACAAATCAATGCATGTGTTTAAATGAATAACATGATTAAATCTTATGTAGAAAATTTGGAAAAAGAGAGGACTCCCTGACTCTTCTCTTGCTTATTTTTTTTGTATTCTCTAAGATTGAGAATGTTGATGTATGTGTGATTAGTTCAGGCATAAGAATGTTAATAGTTGTATGAAAATAAAATAGTGAAATATATCTATGTACACTCACAAACGCATTGAGGATAATGTGGTAGAGTGTAGTCGGATATTCTAGGGCATATTTGATGATGCTTGAGGATTTTAAAAATGATATGAAATTTATATTATGATTGTGAGCATGAAAACTGATATGAATGTGATGATGCTTATTGTGTAGGAAAGATTGGAGTTTTTGAGGAGACAACTGCCATGGTGAATAACCTCGTATAGAGGTAGAGATAAGAGGTTGTTGATTGAATAATTGATGAAGGGACCCTACGAGTTCCCTGAATTACCAACTAGTGAGGTGATATAAAAAATGTTGTTGGAAACTAGGAAGGCATGAAATTTTCATGCCTATGTAGCATGTGGTCTGAAGGGGATTAGGCAAGAATCCCTTTTGAAATGTTTTATATCTTGAGTAATATAATCATGATTGGTTGTTACATGTTATTGATACCTAGGTAGGGGATGATTTAGGAAATAAATCTATACGACGGAGGGAGGAACCTCTCTGTTATAGCAATATTTGCCTCACCATTTCTATCTTGCATAGAGGGCCTTTTTCCATTTCCTTATGCAGACTTAGCATCCCTTTTTGATGAATCCAGAGCTAAAAATATACATTTTTCGACATATACGTGCCCTATCAACTATACAACAAGCGTATACACAGGTTGCTCCACTATAGCCTGTGTACATTGGGATTTGTGCCATAAAATACAAAAATGGAGTCGGGTTTCCATATCATGACAAGAGATCTCTGATCCTTGGCCTTCCATATACTGGAAACGTTCTGACTCAGCCCTTCAATTGAATTTTGAAGGCTATAAGAGCACAATTTTGAGCCATGGAAAAAGGAGAAAGCATTCAACTTTGAGAGCAAAGTTACTTTGGAGAAATTACTTCATATTGAGTCTGCATCCCTTTGTCCCTCAATTTTGAACACAGTGTTCAGCCCCCAATCTCTTTCCCTATTGTTGAGAGAACCTCATTGTCTCTCTCCTTTGAGCTTGCCTTTGGTGGAGGATTGAAGTGGTGGAGACCCATCTGGAAGGAACTTGGTTTCTTGGTTTCGAGCCGTGCCGACACAGAATTTTGTAATGTTGACACTTCCATTGATCAATTATTAATAGAAATACTCCTTTCTCGTCCTATTAGTATCATGCAAATATATGATTATTATCCATGGTCATGTTTGTAATGTTTATTAATGGATTATGCTATCTAATGTGCTAACCCCTTTACATCATCACTATATACTTTCTTTGCTTGTTTGTTGAGAACTTACTGCAAGTATAAAGCTTTGGGTCAGAGTGCTCAACAATGGAAAATCATCAAATGTTGGATTGAGGTAGGCCTCTTTCTTATCTTTCACATTAGTTTATATAGCATACAATGGAATTGAGTTGATTTCTGCAGTCATACCTATTTGTTTTGGTTTACCCTTGGCCATAGAGATTTTTTCCCTCATAACAGAAATGGCAACTCCACTGGGGATAGATCTTCCTTCTAAGGGTTGAAGTACTTTTTCTTCTTGTATCGCTCTTTTTCCTTTGTGTTTCTTGTCGTATCACTACTTGGCAAATTCTGTTCACTCTGGATCTAATTTTTCAGCCTTTTTGCCCTTGCCTAGCCTTGTTTTAAAGCTTGTATGCTCCTTTTGCCTTGACAGACACGTACACATGTGTGTTGTCTCTCTGCAAGCTGCTTATATACACATTATTCTCCTAAACAGTTGCGTATACCACTTTTCCTTGCTTTTTTGCTTGGTTTAGTGACTGATGGGTGAGTTTTGATGGTTGTTGAACCTTCTTAGGTCTCTATAGTGCCTGTTGAGCTTCTTTGGATTGACAAGAAGCCCGTTGGGAGTTGAATTTATGGGCGTAGTATTTCTCATTTTTTTCATTTTTTGGTTTGTCCTTGAACCCAAGGTTGTTTGTTTGGCTTCTTGGTATTCTGCTTGAGTTATTTCGTTTATACACAGTAGAATTTATATATCAGGTTGCTTTTCAGTCCATGCATTTTCTCTTTAATATATTGAAAATACAAAAAAAAATAGGCATTTTGCATTGGTTAATGTTTTTGTCTTTGAACCTTTATCGTTAACTTAGTACATGTAGCGAAAGATTGCATTTTACTTCTGAATTACAGAGTTGAAATTGAAAATTGCACTGTTTTTATTAGCATATCATTCATTGAAAAGTTAAAGGTAGACTTTTCATTATATTCATATTTATATTTTGCAGAGTCATAACATCATGAGTTTTGTTTCCATATCCTCTTGAGTAATCATGGCCAATAAAATTTACGCTTTAAACTAAAGTTGATTAGTCACGATTTTATTTCTAGGTTGCACAAACTAGCCTAGGATTTAGTGCCTTGAAATAGGATTTTGTGAGTAAACTTCTCCAAGGCAATTAAATCAACATATGTGTCTGGGACAGGGAGTTGATAAGTCTACTGTATAATTGGTAATATCAGGAGGCTCCGCTCACACCGGATATAATCACGAGGTTGCGTGAAGTTAGTTGAAGGGATAACCCCTGGATACTCGCCTAGCATTAAAGATATTTATGTGGATTTATTCGTATTTGGGGATCTTGCTAGTACCCATACCTCTGTGAGAGGCGGTGCTTTCAATGTTTTGGGATTTGCTACCCTGCCCATATGGTGATCCAGACTTACGACTTCTTGCTTGTGCATTAGTTATACAGTGGTTTATTAGTTGCTTGACTTAGGCATCTCATAGGTTACTTGAAGGGGTTATTTTTCTTGTATCCTGGGTCAGATAGAGGTCAGACAACACACAACCTTTATGGAGGATTACCTCTCCACGCGGATCTGAACGACTGGTTGTTAAGCCCACGAGGGCCTCTATAACTGATTATGTTACCTCTAAACTTTAGCAGGGAGTCTCAAGTCCCTCTTGGACGAGGCATACCTTCTTTAGCGAGGGAGACCACTCAACCACTTTAGCCCATTTGCATGCATATTGGCCGTTTGACTTTTTGGTATGCTCTTTGATTACTAGTTGGCCTTAGGATATATTTGTATTTTGTAGAGTCATAATTTATCGTGGAGTCGAACCAGCCTCCTCGCCGGTCCTATCAGTTGCTACAGTTACTGTTGAAAAGTCAACAAGAAACATGTGTCTAATTTATTTTTCCCTTAAATAAATTAGACAATAAATATTAATCTATTATTTCATTCATAATTGAGTGAGTTGGATTTGTAACAGAATTATATGTGTAGTTAAGTGAGTTAAGATCAGTTGTACTAGTTGTAACTAAACATGCACTAGTGAGAGTTCAGTTAATCAGTGAACTCACATGCAACTAAAGATTCACCATGGTTAACTGCATGCATGTTAGATCCAGTGGAGACCCAGTTGAGATAACAGGTGAAAGGGACAGTTGGCTATCAGTTGTGATTTGTTCAAACATGCAGTGGATATGCTTATGAGCATGTGCAAACTAGGCAATTTGTAACGATTCGATCATTGTGAGAATTCAAATTGCAGATATTGTGCAGAGGAGGCATGTTGTCTGGACACGAAAATTGGCACATGTATTTGTTGATTTGTGTATGACAGTGTGAGACGATTGTATTGTACTGAGAGCTCTTGGATTAGATTTTTGTATGAGATTGTTTCATGATTCATGATATACATAATATATGATAGTGGGGTTTTTAGCTTTACACTTTCCCGGTAAAACTTATGTGTTGTTTGTTATTGATATTTCACTGTGCGCTCATGGTTGTGATTGTGGTTTAATTGCTTCCGCAAGAATAATATTAGAAGCGATTATGTATTTAACAAGTGGTGGAAATTGTTAGATCAGGAGAATCGTAGGAATACATTAAGTGTATTGAAATTTCTACATGGTATCAGAGCCACGAAGGCCACGAAGCTACGGAAGTGAGGTGCAAACAAAATCGTGTTCTCGCAGGTCCCATCTCTTGGAGGATGCGAACCCTAGTATTGAAAACTACGGTCATTTTTGGGAACAATAATTCTCGCACCCTAGACAAAAGGCAGGGTGCGAACTTCATTGGAAAGTTCACAGGAAAATACACTAGCAGGGTGCGAACTCCCCTCACCCTACATTGGAGTACAGTGCGAACATCATAGGCAAGTTCACAGGCAAATGTACTAGTAGGGTGTGAACTTCCCTCACCCTACAGTGGAGCAGGGTGCAAACTTCCTAGGCAAGTTCGCAGGCTATACACAGGCAGGGTGCGAACTTCCCTCAGGTTGCTCTCAGGTGGGGTGTGAACCTCCCAGGGCAAGAGGAAAGGCAGGAGTTGAGTTTTGGGTTGGATAACATTCGAATTTGCAAGATTTTCTTGGTGCGACACTTGATTCAAGATCGAAAATGTCTTTCAATGGCTTGAGGTTGGAGTATGCACTCAAAGGCAACTCTAACTACATTTCTTGGAAGGACATGATGGAAGTAGTGCTCGAAGACAATGGATTGAAGGGTTACATTGACAACGATGTTCCTAATCCGGATGCGATAGATACTACAAATCTTGATGCATGGCAAAAGAAAGTAGCAAAGGCGAGGAGGATTCTGTTGGAGGGAGTACGAGACCACATTGTCTGAAGTCTCCATGGGAAAACCACACCACATGCAATGTGGAAGGTTTTGATGGATCTGTTCCAAAATAGTAGCGACCATAGGAAATTGGTGCTCAAAGATAAACTCAGGAAGATCAAGATGGAAAAGGGAGACACCATTCCAAAATATCTCACAAAGTTTGTCCAATGTCGGGATGATCTTGGAAGTGTGGGAATAACAGTCATTGTTGATGATTTGGTGAGCTTGGCACTCCTAAGGTTTCCTAAAAGTTGGCATAGTTATGAAGACTCTGTCAATGGAAAGGAAAAATTGTCGGATTGGGAATGACTATGGTCGGATCTAGTGCAAGAGGAGTTTAGGCGGAACACCAGAGATGGATCTTCATCAAAGCGTGATGATGAAGAGGATTTTGTTTTGACTGCGAAGGCAAGGAAAGGGAAAGGGAAGAAATTCCAATCAAAATCCGAGTCTAAAGTCAAGAAGCTGGATTTGTCCAAAGTGAAGTGTTTTCACTGTCATGAACGTGGGCATCTTGCTACTAACTGTCTGTAGAAGAAGAAGAACAAGATGGTTGCTGGATCTGCAACTGGTGAGGCTCTTGTCTCACAATTTGAGCTTGACTTCGCTTTGATCACATGCATGGCTTCAAGTGCATCGAGATCAGTTTGGTATTTGGATAGTGGCGCTTCATTCCACATGATGGGAGATAAAGAGTCTTTCATTGACTTGGAAGAAAAAGATCTCAGAATGCATATAGAGATGGGTGATGATGGACGATACAGTGCAACTAGTATTGGTACCATTACCTTTCAGAGGGAGTCAGGTAAACCATTTCAATTGAAAAATGTTATGCATGTTCCAGGTCTGAAGAAAAACTTGGTCTCAGTTGCAATGTTGGAGGACAGAGCCTATGATGTTGTTTTTAGCAGTGGTAAAGCCTACCTGCGACATAAAGAAATGGGTCAAGTCAAGAAGATAGGGATTCGAGTTAAGAATCTCTACATGTTGGATGTAGATGGCTGCAATGCCATGATAGGCAAGGCAAAAAAAGTGGTGAGCCGAGATGAGGGCGAATTATGGCACAGGATATTGGGCCATCTTCATCATGGAGCCTTGAAGATCATGCAACAAATATCTACTGGACTTCCAAGGGGAACACTTGCTCAGTCAGATCAGTGCAGGGGGTGCACCCTGGGGAAGTATGTAAAGTCCACCTTTCATGAAAAGGAGAATCGTGCTTCGGTGATCCTAGAGAGAATTCACACAGACGTGTGTGGACCATTCTCGGTTGCTTCAACAACAAAACATAGGTATTATGTTATTTTTTTTTATGACTTTTCTCGTAAATGATGGATATTCTTCATGCAGAAGAAGGATCAAACATTCTCAAAGTTCTGTGAGTTTAAAGCATTGGTGGAGAAAGAGTCAGGGAAGCAAGTGAAAGCTCTAAGGAGTGATAATGGTGGAGAATACATCTCTAATGAATTCAAAGACTTCTGCAACAGAGAAGGAATTTGAAGAGAACTCACAGCGCCTCATAACCCACAGCAAAATGGGGTCGCGGAGAGAAAGAACAGAACGATCATGGGTGCAACATGAGCGATGTTGCATGATCAGGGCCTACCAATTCATTTGTGGGAAGAAGCATGCAATACTGTGGTTTATGTGCAGAACCGTTGTCCTCATAGAGTACTTGGCATGAGTACACCTGAAGAAGATTTTACTGGTAATAAACCTGATGTTTCTCATTTTAAAATTTTTGGCTCATCTGTTTTTGTGCATGTGAACAAGGATGCCAAGAAGAAGTTGGAACCGACTGCTGAAGTTGGGATATTTGTGGGGTACACAGAAACACCCCATAATTATCATGTGTATTTTCCGATCAGTAAGATGGTTGTTATGCGACGGGATATAATATTTGATGAGGGGAAAGCCATGCAGTTTTTGCTTGAGAGGGAGCTAGACTTGCATGCAGAAGAGGAACTGCTGGTTCCCAAGGATGAGTCTCAAGATGTGAATCAACCACATGAATAGGTTCATGGAGTGGAGGAAACCACTCAAGCAGAGCCATCCATTAGAAATGGCAGAAATCACACCACGGAAGCTGACAGATTGAGACTAGATGTTGCACAGAATGTAGGAGCCCCTATTTCACAGTGCAGACAGAGACAGTCTCCTGATCGATTTGTTGGATACATGGCTCTCATGAGAAAATGTATTGTGATTGAACCATCTTCCTTTCAGGAAGCAGTGCAGGACCCCACTTGGGTTGATGCTATGGTAGAGGAGTATGAATCCATTGTCAAAAATAGTGTATGGGAAATCGTCCCAAGACCAATTGATAAATCAGTGGTAGGATCGAGATGGATCTACAAGGTAAAGAAAGCTACTAATGGGAGTGTGGAGAAATACAAGGCCAGGTTTGTGGCCCAGGGCTTCTCACAGATCGAGGGGATAGATTATGATGAGACCTTTTCACCTGTCACAAGGTACTCTTCCATACGATCCATCCTTGGACTCTCAGTGCAGATGGGCTGGCACATTCATCGGATGGATGTAAAAAATGCGTTCCTCAACGGGATCATTGAGGAAGAAGTGTACATTGAACAGCCAGAAGGTTTTGAGACCTTTTATAGAGAGTCGCATGTGTGCAGACTCAAGAGAGCACTGTATGGGCTGAAGCAAGCACCCCATGCTTGGTACACTCGGATAGACAACTATTTCACCGGGTTGGGCTTCACCAAAAGTGAAGCGAATGCAAACCTATACCAAATTGTGGTGGAGGGTAAGATTTTAATCATTATGCTTTATGTTGATGATTTAATACTGACTGGTGATGAGCAACTAATACACTCATGCAAGGAGGACCTTGCAAAGGAGTTTGAGATCAAGGATTTGGGCCTTCTTCATTATTTCCTTGGATTGGAAATATGGCAGCGAGATGGTGAACTTTTTGTGTCTCAAAGAAAGTATACAAGAGAGATATTGGGTAAGTTTCACATGGAGGGCTGCAAACCCATGGATACTCCTCTTCTAGGAAACTGGAGGAAAGAGGATACTACTTTTGGAGAGGTAGTGGATGCTACTATCTATCAACAATTAGTGGGTTCGCTAATGTATTTAGTGAACACAAGACCGAACATTTGCTACGTGGTTAACCAGCTAAGTCAAGCGATGGTTAAGCCTACCAAACTCTTTTGGAAGGTGGGTAAGCATGTCCTGAGATATCTGAAGGGCACATCTGAGTACGAATTATGGTACAGACAGATGGATGAGGTGAAGTTGCATGGCTTCATTGATGCAGATTGGGCAGGAAGCCCAACAGATAGAAAGAGCACATCAGGAGGGATCTTTAGTATCGGATCTACAATTGTTTCTTGGTACAGCAGGAAACAGAGATCCGTGGCACTTAGTTCAACGGAAGCGGAATACATGGTAGTGAGTCAAGCTGCATGTGAGGCTATCTGGATGAGCAAGATATTGGTTGGTTTGTTTGGTTCTCATTTAGATCCGACAGTGATTTATTGTGATAATCAGAGTTGCATTAAACTCTCGATTAATCCTGTGTTTCATGACAGATCTAAGCAGATAGATATCCAGTATCATCATCTCAGAGATTGTGTGCAGCGAAAGATCATGTTGCTTCAATACATTCCTATGGAAGATCAGGATGCCGACATTTTGACGAAGGCGCTCACCAGGAGCAAATTCGAATATCATAGAGACAGTATTGGGGTGAAGGATAATCCCTTTCTTGTTGAGAGGGAGTGTTGAAAAGTCAACAAGAAACATGTGTCTAATTTATTTTTCCCTTAAATAAATTAGACAATAAATATTAATCTATTATTTCATTCATAACTGAGTGAGTTGGATTTGTAATAGAATTATAAGTGTAGTTAAGTGAGTTAAGATCAGTTGTACTAGTTGTAA
>CBVK0100620605.1:0-22010 GCA_900067695.1 Picea abies | reverse complement strand
CACTAGTGAGAGTTCAGTTAATCAGTGAACTCACATGCAACTGAAGATTCACCATGGTTAACTACATGCATGTCAGATCCAGTGGAGACCCAGTTGAGATAACAGGTGAAAGGGACAGTTGGCTATCAGTTGTGATTTGTTCACACATGCAGTGGATATGCTTATGAGCATGTGCAAACTAGGCAATTTGTAACGATTCGATCATTGTGAGAATTCGAATTGCAGAGATTGTGCAGAGGAGGTAGGTTGTTTGGACACAAAAATTGGCACATGTATTTGCTAATTTGTGTATGACAGTGTGAGACGATTGTATTGTACTGAGAGCTCTTGGATTAGATTTTTGTATGAGATTGTTTCATGATTCATGATATACATAATATATGATAGTGGGATTTTTAGCTTTACGCTTTCCCGGTAAAACTTCTGTGTTGTGTGTTATTGATATTTCACCGTGTGCTCATGGTTGTGATTGTGGTTTAATTGCTTCCGCAAGAATAATAGTAGAAGCGATTCTATATTTAACAAGTGGCGAAAATTGTTAGATCAGGAGAATCGCAGGAATACATTAAGTGTATCGAAATTTCTACAGTTACCACCAGATTTCAGGTTCTTGCCTTCTAAAAGGCGTAGAGTTTGTAGAAGTGGTACATACACATCCACCTTTCAGACTTGTGGTTCCACAAGGATGAGTATTGAGTCTAATCTTCAGAACACTGGGATTTCTTCAACTCCCATACCCACTATAATTAATGGCACCACTTCAACTCCTGCAACCGCTACAGTTGCAATGTTGGAGGCCTATACCAATACTATGGCTCGGCCTATAGTTAATGCTTCATCTCTTGCATCGAACCCTTTTGGAGGTTTCGGTCACTCGCCAGGTTACAATGTTCAGTCCATCCCTATGGCTTCTAGTCCATTTTCTTATGGTATGCCTAACTTCATGTCACAGTTTTCAACTTCCATCCTAGTTGTTGGCCCTAATGCTAGCCTTGGACTTAGGGGCACTACACCTCCTTACACTCCTTTTATGTTTGGTGGTTCTCATATTCCCCAAACGAATCCTAATTTAGGAAGTGTCCCTTTTCTTAACCTTGGGTCTAATCCTTCTACATCTGGATGGAACAACCCAACTGGTGGAAAAGTTTTTCCTTACATCCCTATCCCCTCAGTGTCGATTCCGACCAATACTTTTGGCATGACGAATCCACTTCAATCCTCTGGATTCCCACCTGGAGGAGGTTAGTCTTACACTTTGGGCAACCCCCAACCTGAATCCAATCCAGTTGGGGGCAATTTTCAAAACCCTCAGCCCGGATCTAATCCGGCTGGGGGAAATTTTCATAATCCTTATCATAACATTCCTGCTGGAATGATGCCCAACCCATCTTATATGTATCAACCTAGAGGAGGTCCTTATAATTTCGGATAGGGTTTTGGTCCTTACTAGAATCTTGGATGGAATGTAGTTCCCAACGCACAATCTTTCGTGGGAGGGTGGGGTCAAATGTCACAACCCCGTCTCCCTTTTATAGCCATGCTTAATCTACCAGACTTGTCTAAGTTAATGAACGACCTGGTAATTCATGATACCACATGGCCCCCTATCCCCACCAAAATTCCGTCAGACATTCCAAAGTTTGAAGGTAAGAATGGTGAAGACCCTGGTGATCACGTCACTACTTTTCAACCTTTGGTGCTCATCAAATTCTCTGAACCATAATTCTATTAGATTACAATTATTACAACACACTCTCATTGGAGTTGTGTCATAATGGTACATTGAGATACCTAAGGGGACATACGGATCATTCCATCAGTTGGTGCTAGCCTTTCTCGACCAATTTCAATTGCCCATTCGTTACGACGTCGATCTTGAACTTTTCTCGACTTTGTGCCAGGGTACCGACACTCACATCTCGGATCATATCTAGGAATGGCATAGATGGAAGTTGTTGATTAAGACTCTTATACTCCTGACCTTTCTTCTAGAAAGGTTCCTAAAGCATTTTCACCCTCCTGTCTTGAAGGATGTTGCTACTTCCAGGGTCTTCAACAAGGAATAAGCTATCTTTAGAGCCCAACAAGTTGATTTGATATACGCTCAGTATGGGATGTTATATCACCTTCTTTCGAACGCACCGCGGCCAAATCACAATCCTAGACAGAAGCTTGGACGTCATGCCGATGACATTGTAGGGTCTGCTAATGTAAAGTCCACAGACTCGGCAATGAAGTCTGTCGTAGGGTCAGCTTCATCTGCATCCTCCAAACCCACCCAATCGACGGATGTACATTATGTGCAATCATCGAAGAACCCAAATGGTGACCAACAACTAGGTGGGAATAAAAGGAAAGCTCGAAACAATCATAAGGGTGGGAAGAATAACAATAAACCTAAGGACAAAGGTAATAATGAGAGACAAAATGATAATGCTAGAGAGGGAAAGAAAGAGAAATGTAAGGTGAAGTTTTGTTGTAAACTTTGTACCGATGACCACCTTACAAATTTATGCCCCAAACTCATGGAAGTTGTGAGGCTTTTAAATCTACCTCCCTCTGTGCTGATGAATCCATTCCCACACAACCAACACTTAGCCTCGAGCTCTTCGAACGCTGAAAATGAGACCGGTGGAAGTCAAAACCCACCGTCGCAAGATGACAACTGTGCTTGTATCAATATGGTCGACGTGAAAAATAGATATAGCCACCCGCTTTTGAGATTATATCTCTTCAAAAGCTAGTACCAGTCTAGAAGCTCCTCCTCCCCCTCTGGAGATGAACTTATATATTGAGGAACTAAAGCCACTGCCTTGTATTATGAAAGGAGTACTTGAGCGCTCTACCCACAACCCTAATGCTAGAGCCGCCCAGAAATACTCTATTGTTGAGGATCTAGGCCAAACCCCTTGCGCAATGTTGGATTTAGAGATACTCCAGACGTGTCCATCACAGAGGAATTCCTTACTCTTTGCCTTAGGATCTCTAGAACCTAGTGGCTCAAAAATTATCAAGTTTGACATCATGGATGTGAAGTCTCACTTACCTTACCATATGGCTTTCCAAATCCATGTGGAGTATTCCAAGTATACTATCAAACGAGCAGCCATTGATGAAGGTGTTGCCACCTCCGTGATGTCCCTGGTCTGTTGGAAAACTCTCGGTTCTCTGACCCTTTCCAATTCGTTGAACATGTTGACTGCATTTGATGGTCATTCCTTCTGCTCTCATGGAATTATCCCCGCCTTTCCGGTCCAGTTAGGTGGGAAGATGATAGAGGTGGAGGTAGAGATAGTTGATGCACCTCTTGATTATAACCTGTTACTAAGTCACAATTGGACCTATGCTATTATTGTTGTTGTATCGTCCATCTTTCATGTACTTTGTTTTCCTCATCAAGGGGAGATCGTGACTATTGACCAGTTACCCTTTGCGTACTCTAGTCCTAACGCATCTGTTGGACCTTCGATCCCCGTGATCGAAAATTCTCAGCCGACAACTGAGAATATCAGTGTCGGAATGTATTCTTCCCTCATGGGTACCTTCGACTTCTCGGAACCGATTCACCACATTTACACCATGTCTAGTAGGCCCGCTTCCTCAGGGAGGTCCATTCCTTTCCGCACTTCCTATTTTAGTGATCCATGGACCCTACCTTCTCCGACTTCATTGTGTGAAGGATAGTTTCATAATGGCATGGCTATGCCACTATCGGCAGTGGAGATTGTGTATCAAGTTTTTCTTGACTCTTTCGTCGATCCTGATCTTGTTACCTCACAGACGAACGAGGAGGATCCAGTTCTTAGGCCTATATGGGCCACCTTGTTATCTTGTTTGCATGATTGCCTTGATGAGACTTTGCCTTCGGATGAAGCCATCCTCGAAGCCATGAATGGTTCCGAGAGACCTTGGGATGACATGCATCATCGATCCTATTTTCTCCCAAGTCTTGAAAGAATTGAGCAAGATGACTTTTGGTCTACCTTGAGTGAGATAGTCGGTCATGTCGTAGTTCCACTCGATACGCATGACATTTATGCCAAAGAAAATATGGCGTGTATTTCTCCTACTGTCTTGATCGATATCTCTCGTACCCCTAGAAAAATTGAGAACATAAATATAGGTGTAGATTGTTCGCCAAAAGAAATTATGATCTACACTGATCTCTTCAAAGAATTTCGAGATGTATTTGCTTGGTCATGTGAAGAGATGCCAGGGATCGACCCTCGGATTGTTGAACATGAGATTATAACTTAACCGGATGCTAAACCTATTCGAAAACGTCTTAGAGCTGTGAATCCTAGGAAGGCCCCTGCTATTAAGGCAGAGGTGGAGAAGTTGTTTAACGCTGACTTCATCTACCTGGTTCCCCTGACCGAATGGGTATCCAATCTTGTTCCCATAAATAAAAAATCAAGGAACCATCCATGTGTGTATGGACTTTTGCGACCTAAACAAAGCTTGTCCTAAAGATAACTTCCCCACACCTTTCATTGATCAAATTCTCGATGAGTGTGCAGGAAGAGGAATATTTTCTTTTATGGACATATTTTCGGGCTATAACCAAATCCAGATCAAAATTGAGGACCAACACAAGACAAAATTTATATGTCCTTGGGGTACTTTTGCATACCGGAAAATGCCTTTCAGCCTTAAAAATGCCGGAGCAACCTTCCAACGTGCCATGACTTTCTCTTTTCACGATCTCAAGCACATAGTCAAAGCCTACCTAGATGATCTTGTTGCTCACTCTCGCAAGAGAGTGGATCATGTTATACACCTTCAGCTATTTTTTGAAAGATGTCGTTACTATAGAATTCGATTAAACCCTCATAAATGCATGTTTTGCATTAAGTATGGTTGTCTCTTAGGGTTTTTAGTTTCTGAGCTCGGGATCATGGTAGATCCTCTTAAGGTTGAGGCAATACTTCAATTGCCTCCCCCGCACACAATTAAACAAATTCAAGGTTTACAGGGAAAATCTAACTTTCTACGTCGGTTCATAGTGAATTATGCCAATATTACTAAGGGTTTCATGTGCCTCTTGAAAAAAGACACCCCCTTTATCTGGGATGAGCGAGCCCAGGAGTCTTTCAACGCTTTGAAGAAAGCCTTGGTATCAGCCCCTCTGCTGAAATCATTTGATTACAGTAGAGATTACATGTTGTATATTGTCGCATCTGCAAAGACGATTGGTATGGTTCTAATTTAGGAGGATGACGAGCTCCACGAGCATGTCATCTACTATCTCATTCAAAATTTAGTCGGTCCTAAGCTTAATTACTCTCACATTGAAAAGCTAGCTTTGGTTGTTGTTCACGTAGTTCAACGCTTACGTGACTATATATTAATTTGAAATACTACGGTGGTTGTCGATGTCAATCCGTTTCAATATGTCCTTACTAGATGTATCATCAGGGGAAAATACAATAAATGGATTGTCATCTTACAAGAATTTGATCTCAACTTCGCTTCAGCCAAGTCCAAGAAATCACTAGTTTTTGCAGAGTTAATATCCGATTTTCCGGGATTAGACGAGGATGTTATCCATATCGATTCATTTGGAGATGAACATATTTTCCTTATCTCGTCGTCTGATCCCTAGTATGGAGACATTGTTTTATATCTTTAAACCTTGAAGTTCACTCAACATCTCTCGTGAGATGATCGATAGCGTGTTAAATACCAAGCCAAAAAATATACCATTTTCGGTGACACTTTGTATCACTGAGGTGTAGATAATATCTTGCATCATTGCTTAACTCACGAGGAAGCTGAGTTAGTCCTAAATGATTGCCACAAAGGGGCTTGTGGTGGTCACCTATCCGAGCTTGCAACAACCCAAAAAATCCTTCGAGTCAGCTATTTCTGGCCCACTATATTTAAAGATTGTATCAAAGGGGTTAAGAAGTGTCACCGTTGCCAGGTGTTCACTCAGAAAATGCGCTCGCATCCAACCCCTCTTCACCTAGTCATCATCGTCAGTCCCTTCACCAAGTGGGGGGTAGATTTCATTGATTGCAACCCAACTTTGGCTGGGGGGAATCAACACATTATCATGGTCGTCGACTACTTTGCTAAGTGGGCCGAGGCCATGTGTACAGTAAAATCTAATGGGAATACTACATCCTTCTTCATGTTCAACCAAATTATCGCCCAATTTGGTATCTCGAGTGAGATTGTCACTGATCATGGTAGTCACTTTTAGAATGAAATGATGATAGAACTAGCATCTAAGCTGGGGTTTAGACACGATCATTCATCCCCTTACTACCCCCAGGAAAATGGGCAAGTAGAGGTCATCAACAAGTCTCTCAAGATCATTTTGCAAAAAATTGTCAATCAAAGTAATTCCAATTGGCACATCATGCTATATCCTGTGCTTTGGGCATACCAAACCTCGGTTAAGACTGCCACCAATTTTTCCCCTTTTCAGTTAGTTCACGGTGTGGATTTGATCCTTCTTGTTGAATGTGAAATCCCTTCTCTCAAGTTGGCAGTCGAGCTCCTACCTGACACTTCAGATTTAGAGCGATGCCTTGTACACCTAGAGAGTCTTGATGAGCAGCGTCGAGACGCCTTTACGGCTATCAAGGCAAACAAGAAACGTGTCAAGGTTCAGTATGACAAGTCTGTCTGCCCCCGGTTGTATGTTGCGGGTGACTTGGTTCTCTTATATGACCAAGCCAAAGAACCACTAGAGGCAGGCAAGTTTAAACCCATGTGGCATGGTCCTTACATCTTGCGACGTGTCCTAGAAAAAGGAGCTTATGAATTAGAATATTATGAAGGGAACAAGTTGGTCGAGCTCATAAATGGGCTCTACTTGAAAAGGTACTACGCTTGAGCCCTAGGCTTGGGCAGAACTCTTTGTATACTAATGTAAATTTAGTGTATATACATCTCTTTTCTCCATTTCTTTTGTCTTTAGATTGCTTATCGAGTTTTCCCCTTTGTTGGCATATGTCAATGGAGTCTTCGGTCTATCTAGAATCCGTAGACGGAGCTAGTCATCATACACGGAACTTGGCTTTCGCCGCTTGGGTGGTTTACTCACCCGAGGTTTTGTTGGTGTCTTCAGGTGGTGCATGCCTAGGGACATTCATGAATAATGTGTCTGAATATAGCGTTGTCATAGAAATTTTACGCGATGCTATCTCGCATGGCATCCACTCTTTAGAAGTTCGCCTGGATTCCTAGTTAGTAGCATGTCAGTTGAACGGTCGTTACCACGTGTGTGATCCTACTTTACTCCGTCGATTCCTACAGGTACGTATTTTAGAACGACAATTTGATTTTATTATATATTATCACATTCCTAGGAGTTCTAATCATGTATCTGATGCCTATGCTAACTATGTTTTAGATTGGAATTTGTCACATTAATAAAGCAAATAAAACCATTAAATCAATGTACACATTGTAAGATATAAGTAAAGTTGAAGATCCTTTTTTATATATTTCAAAATATGGTGTTTATATTACAAAATTGGGGCTAAAACCCTCAATACACATATACAACTGGTATACATATCCCACAACATCTACGCATGTGGCGCCGGATGTGTGTCATCGTAGCAAACCATGGCATTTGTGAGATGTCGGAAGAGTCATACCCATGTTCTAGGTACACCAACCACCTGTCGTTGCATGGCTTCAGGTAGATCCTCTACCTAAACCATAGGAATCCTCTATGTCAAACAAGACAGGTTGCCCTGCACGTTTTGTAGGACTCTCTCCACTTCTCCTCCCGCCACCTCATCTCCCTGGTTCCTCCATCTATTTCGTAGGAATCCCTCTAGCCGTCGCGGACCCATGTCTGCGATTACACAAGTGTCTAGTTAATACTCAAACACCATCCCTAAAATAATTTTGTTCCTTAAATACAAAAATACAAAAAAAATGAAATATTTAAAAAAAAAATTACCTATATCACCATAGGCGGCCCCTGGTGGAAGTGGCATATCAGGATCTCCTCGGAAATCAATCCCCACATAGGGATAGTCGTCCAACACAATGATATGCCGCCGTCACCAAAAGAAAAAATCATCATTGTAGGGTGTGGTCACCCTACCTCCCCCCTGTCGTCTCATGACCTCGATCCACTGTACCATGGACGGATCGCATGGTCCTCTAGGAAGAACCTCCACTCTAGGTCCCAGACCTAGAACCCGCTCGAAAAAAGAAGCTGCAAAGAATAGAGGCAAACCTGAAGTTTCACTTACTCCCTTGTTTGGACTCCGTCAACTGACCCTTCATATTGGTCAGCTTGATACATGACATTATAATGAGCCTCATTATAACTTGATACATGAGTTTATAATGATCCTCATTTTTCATTCATGCACATGCGACCTTATTCCCTGCGGACTCCCAAAAACGAGTCTTAATTAATCTCTTTTTCGACTCATCTAAAAACTGAAAAGATTGCCAAGTGATTTTTCCCTTTCACACTCGTTAAACTGGATTTGAAAGGTCATGAGTTTTAGTTAAGCTCTTTTCCGACTTGTTATCAAAAATGAAAATATTGTCGAGTGAACTTGTCTTTTTCACACTCGTAAATTGGATTTGAAAAGACGTCTATTTGGCACAAGTTTACTCCTTTTTCACACAAAGTAGACTACAAGACATAAAAAATTATATTTTTTGGCGTTAAGTTGTGATTTCATCTCATGCCCTTGCTTGCAGTATTGAGCCTTTAGCCGGTTCTCTCTTTGTGTTATAAACCGTTGCCTAAGTAGTTTTACATCCTCAACCAAACAGAGCCTTGTTTATATCCTTTGCAATTTGACACCCTATACCCTGGAGAAAACATCACCCTGAGTGTCCATATCCCACATGCATTTCCTTGCATTAAGCATAGGTATGTTCCACTACTGGAACTAGTTTTTCTTACTTGCGACACTTGTTTCCTCCTCTGTATCATAGCATTCATTTGTTATGAAAAAACAAAAAAAGATGGGCGAGAAGGGATTACTATATTATAATTGGCAACAGTCGTGTCACCTTTGAGCAAAGCACAAAATTATTGAGTCCTTGTGTCATCATAATTTTGGGTTTTAGCATGGCCTTAGGAAGTACAGAGTTTTCTCTACCGACTGGTTACTCTTCCAGTCCCTATAGAGAACGTTATTGATGCCTCCTACATCTAATAGTCACATCATTGAGTCTATGCTATCGGAGTCCACCATATTTCTCATGCTCTTGTTCAAAGGAAGTCTCACAACCTGCGTTGGCCACTCCTCAGAAATATTGACTTTGCATGTTGGTCATACCCTCAGTTTGTC
This sequence comes from Picea abies, assembly GCA_900067695.1. Taxonomy (NCBI): domain Eukaryota; kingdom Viridiplantae; phylum Streptophyta; class Pinopsida; order Pinales; family Pinaceae; genus Picea; species Picea abies. The sequence continues at coordinate 12,723 of CBVK0100620605.1, read as the reverse complement.
TCAGAATCACATGATACTATGGTCTCATCATGCACCCTGGCCCTACTTGCATCATCGGTAGGTCACCTTGAACCCAACAATCGACATTTCATCATTGGTCATTGACTAGGTGGTTTCCCTTGTGTTCGACGGAAAGACATCTATTCACACTTTGGGATTCATGCAGTGTCTTGGATGCCATTAACCTTATTGATGGTTTCCTCGCCTTTGTTAGCAATTTTCATCATTGGTTGCTATTCAGAGGGTCTTTTTCGTGTACCGCTTGCATTTGATACACGCGAAACACGCACAGGTTCGTTGGTTCGTGAATAAGTTCTTCGTTCGATCTCCACCAAATCATGAAGCTCCTTCTTTGTTCCTCGTGCTGACTGATGAGAGATGCCTTAATTCTCTCCTTTCAGCGGGTCTCTTTCCATCGATTTTAGCTCATCTATTCTGGATATGGGACCCAGAGTTTTATAAGTATCTTAAGGCTTGCAGTCATTAGTGGTAGGCTCTCTCACCATTGACAGATGGGAATACATCAATGTCTCCTGATCAATGGATTTCTCAAGTTTTCGACACCGACTCCTTTATTCACACTTGTAGGAATGTACTCGGTGCCTTGATACCTATTTTCATTATCAGTAGACTGTCTTGCATTTGTTAACGGTATACCTCAATGAACAGTAATCAAACGATGTCTCATTATGTTCGATCTCAACTCCTTTATTCACATGATGTAGACTTGCACCCTTGGCAGATAGTGTAGAAGACTTGAAGACATCACTATGTGGCCACATCTTTCCTAAGTTGTTGCTTCCCTTTCATTGGACCAACACCTGTTCGACTTTAGTGATCATGGGAGATCAGATTGTACTTCATGGTATACAGATATCTTTAGATTGACTTTTGAGACTGGTTTTCACTGGGCCTTGTTCATGACTATGACATCTTTTGGCATATAACCTCAATTCTATCTACCTATTCATGGCCACAAACACTTATTTGGTATATTTTCCGAATGGATCTGCATTGTATTCTTGGCAGCCATGTATGCAAAGTCAGTACAGAATGTAATAAGCAATTGAGTTCATCCAGTTGGTTCTCTACCACTCCACTCCTGGGTTATTCATAATGTATTTCGGCCAACGCAGATACTCTTCTGATCTCACACATTAGGGGGCATCTGTTATAGAAATATTTACCTCACCATTGATATCTTGCACAGAGGGCCTTTTTCCATTTCCCTATGCAGACTTAGCATCCCTTTTTGATGAATCCAGAGCTAAAAATATACATTTTTCCACATATACGCGCCCTATCAGCTATACAACAAGTGTATACATAGGCTGCTCCACTACAACCCACGCACATCGGGATTTGTGCCAAAAGATACAAAAATGGAGTCATGTTTCCATATCACGATAAGAGATCTCTGATCCTTGGCCTTCCATATACTGGAAATGTTTCGACTTGGCCCTTCAGTTGCATTTTGAAAGCTATAAGAGCATAATTTCGAGCCATGGAAAAAGGAGAAAACATTCAACTTTGAGAGAAAAGTTACTCTAGAGAAATTACTTCATATTGAGTCTACATCCCTTTGTCCCTCAAGTCTGAACACAGTGTTCATCCCCCAATCTTTTTCCCTATTGTTGAGAGAACCTCATTGTCTCTCTCCTTTGAGCTTGCCTTTGGTGGAGGATTGAAGTGGTGGAGACCCACCTGGAAGGAACTTGGTTTCTTGGTTTCGAATTGTGCTAACATGGTAGTTTGTAATGTTGACACTTCTGTTGATCAATTATTAATATAAATACTCCTTTCTCATCCTATTAGTATCATGCAAATATATGATTATTATCCATGGGCATGTTTGTAATGTTTATTAATGGATTATTCTATCTAATGTGCTAACCCCTTTACATCATCACTATATACTTTCTTTGCTTGTTAGTTGAGAACTTACTGCAGGTATAAAGATTTGGGTTGGAGTGCTCAACAGTGGAACATCATCAAATGTTGGATCAAGGTAGACCTCTTTCTTATCTTGCACATTATTTTATATAGCATACAATGGAATTGAGTTGATTTCTGCAGTCATACCTGTCTGTTGTGGTTTACCCTTGGCCATAGAGAGTTTTTCCCTCGTAACACTCTCTTCGGTAAGGATGGTTAGAACCCTTGCCTCAAATACATGAAAATATGTGTCATGAATGCAGTGGTTTGCATGAACAAAAGTATGAATGATTGTGCTCATGCGTAGCACATATATCCAATGCACTAAGTAGATGCACATTGTATAAAAAGGGGAAAATATTAGACTTCTCTTGTAGAAGGAAAACCTTCCAATACCTCAAAAGAGTTGTGGAATGGTAAGAAGTGATGAAATAACCATGAGTGTTAGTTTCATGGTTACCAATAAAGAATAAATGCATGAATGCATTTAAGAAAAAAAATTAATTTCATGTTTTGTTATGTCGATTTTGAGGTCGTGATCAACTCAAGGTAGGAGACATACTCCTACCATGGAAATGCATGCTAGTAAAGTAGACATGAGGTGATAGGTTGGATGAAATTCCCAACTCACCATGATGGAATTCCTAACATAGACATGTGGCACTTAGGAAGCAATGCATAGATGCATTGTGTACATGTGACCATGGGTATTGGCACATCGGTTTAACTTCTTATGATTATCTATTTCATTATTGAAATCTTGGAATGCTAGATAATGCCTATGTGGGGGATGATAATTCAATTCCATTTAATATGATTGATATATAGAGGTGACCTAATTGTTAGTATGTACAATGCTAAGATTTCTTTGTGAGCCACTGTAAGTGTGCAATGAAAGTATAATGTACATGAGATACTAACGATTTGTTTTAATGTATGAAGGTTGAGAAATTGCAGGAAATATGGTTTTGGATATGGCAGCAGTGTAAATCCATAAGGAAGATCGATGCCTACTGTTGCCTAAAAAAAGAGCCAAACTGTTATGAGAAGGAAGTCTCATACTTGTGGGATTTGAGTTCCTATATGGAACAGATCTGAAAATGGATAAGTGAAATTTGAAAATTTTGGACAACATATTTAAAATAATTCTAATTGGAACTATTATAAAATATCTCATGGTTACTATATGCATGTGATATAGGTGAGATGACTGAACTGTCCTAAAATGAAAGATTATGGCTGCTAAGATAGAAGACATGGGAAATAGGCCACTACTATGATATCAAAACCTTGTGATATGCCATGATCACCATTGATATTGTTGTTCTAAGTTAAAGCAATCCATAGGGACGCCTCAACTGTAAGAGACTGCAAGTCTCTATACTCTTTCTATGCGAGGAAGCATTGGTAGGAAAGATGGATCACCAAAGGGACTGCGCAATAGAGAAGGGGATGCATGAGCCTGGAAGGTGAGTGAATACAAGGAAGAGGAGACTTGGATAAATCATGTTATGAGCTAAATGGTATCATGAGCACATTGGGTGTGTCAAAGAATACAATGAGTCGAGTCTAATTGTGGCGGCCATATGGATGCAGATTCATGATTTCACATATAAGTATTGTGATGGAAAGTATATCTTATCCATATTTGAACAACCATGGAATGTTTAAGTATAAGATTGGTTATAATATGCATGTTGTTTGAAAATTGTTTGAGGCAGGTACTCAAATTCCATAGGTCTGAAAGTGGACCAGACTATGAAGAGAAAGACATTGTTGAAGCAACAGAAGGATGAATACCTAGAAAGTGTTATTGAGAGGAGAGAACATTGGAACATTGAGGATAATGTTCCTTTGAAGGGGGAGGGAATGTAACACCCCATTTTTTATCCCCTGGTTAATTCTAATTAATTGTGATTAGTAGTGGTTTTATCTTAGCATGGGCATATTATTACCATGTCATGGTAGTATAAATATTGTAACTATACTAATTGTTTAATAAGGAAGCCAAAAAATGACTGATGGGTGGAGCACTAGTACTAGATATGATACCACAAGAGGGAATAGTGAGGGGGCTTAGTGAGGGGTTCATCATATTGAATCCCAAACCACTTTGTTGAATTATTTTTATTAATAATCAATTAATTCCCCCTTTTCCCTAAAATTAAAACAGATAAGTTAATGAGAGGGGATTGGTAGTTGAACAATAAACCACCCACAATGAAGATAGGTATGGAGGAATGATTGTGCAACTAAAGACTATCAACTAGGGTACAACAATACCACCACATTTTGCATGATTGACCCAAGTTCTTGCTAACAGAAGAAGGAAAAAAGAAAGGTTGAGAACCTTCTTGGAAAAGAAGATGAGAGATGCATGAGGGGGCATGTGACATAAGATAGAGTCAAGGGTAGATTGTACATGGGGAAATAATGCATGAGCATATGGGCAAGATAACACATGTGGCTAGATAGCGAATACGAACTTGAATTGGGAAAATAAGGTTGTGATCTTAATGTGTGTGGAGTGATGGAAAGGACTCCCTTGTGTTGGGATAAAAATCCAGTTGGAAAAAACATCTAAGAAACCTGATGGAGGCCCCGAGCATGGTGAGTGTAGAGGGTTACTATCAATAGGGTGTCATGAAGGAGAGTAGCTTTCACACTATGAAATGTTTCTTCGGGATCATGAACATTCCCCTAATGGTATCACAACCTGACATTAGAGTGGCATGTTGTTGAAGGTGACTATGCAATAGAGCCTATGGTTGGGCAGAAAGGCGCTCACCCTTAGTCAGTTGGTTGGTCAATAAGTTATGACATATAATTCTCTTTAAGTATTTTCTTTTATACTCTATGTAAAAATTTGTATTGAATGAAATGTGTGTGTTTCACATTCTTGAGTTTGTATGCATTTTGGGGCATGATGCACGAATGTGGGAATTCTGTAATTAGTCCTGTATGTTAGGCTCATTTTCATATTGGTCATCATGTAATTGAATGCATGTATAAGTAACAGGTGGACTATGGCCAGTAACCCAATGAATTGGCATGAGTTTCTTGTGTACGGGAAATGGAATTTGCAGGTTATAGACTAGGGTAAATGGGTATAGATGAAAATAAGTCTGAGAATATTTCAGATTCGGTGGAAGTTAGACAAATGCTTTTATAGAATAAGGAGAAAATAATTCATATTCAGTTCTGTTGGGGCATGTACATAGTTTCCCATAACATCGACGTGAGGAACCATAATGCCTGGATTGTCCAACAACTGAAATCACATTTTAGTGGGTTTTGTTGAAAAGTTGAAACCCAAATGTGGAAATATGATGAAGGGTAGATGGAGGATGTTAGATATGGAACCTTGCAATGGAACTCTTCTCGGAAGGTGAGGGAAGGGATAGATGCCATCTTATCATAAATTTGGGACAAATAAAGAGCCTTTTATAGCACAAGTTGTAGGTTTGGCCCAACCACAAAATCGTGTGCTACAACAATGGACACTACACCCAATGTCACCTTGATGCAGGTTCCTCACTTGGGGGGTGACTAAGGTCACTCCTGGGAGGCGATCCCGGAGACCCTAGGGGGAATGAGAAGGATGAAGGGAGGTGTAAGGAGAAGTCCCCCAGAAGGTCAATTTATAGAAGAATAGATTGGTTGAAAATGGTAAGTAAAGAGAGGTAAATGGATATCAAGTAAAGAGATAGTTGTTGATGCACCTGTACCTGCCCGAGACACAAGAAAAAACACTTTTCCAACCAAGTATAGTAATGAATCGGAAATTTAAGCTTGTTGTCCCTAAAATGTAGTAGCATACAAGTTAGTAAATCAGAAATAGATTACATCCAAATCAACAAGTAAAAGGTCTATATTAGTTATCAATGTCAGCAATAAAAACTAGTAACCAATGTGGACCGAAAATAACACTTCAAGACTGAATAAAGATGGTTGTCATAAAAGTTAATTTCTGCAGCAGTATATCAGCCCTATGGCTGTAGCATTCAATTAAGTACAAAAACAAATATGACCATCAAAAAGTGCCAAAATCTATCCCAATAGATGCACCTAGGTTAGTAGGTTAAACTAGCAAAGTTAGAGGGTTAGTCTAGGGTTAGTTTGTGAGATATTAGCGGTTACGGTTAGAGTTTAAAGAAAACATAATGGATGTAGGTTAGTTTTACTACAGAAATAAGAATTTGTGGGAGAAAGAGAATTCCATAAGGGAGGAATAATCCCCAAGGCATCAAGATCATTATCCAAAAGAGACAACTTCAAAACTTGAAATTTGTACGTTTACCAAGGCAACAATTTATTTCTCCCATGCAATAAGTAAATGACTAGTGCCTTTAAAAAAAGGTTAATGGAGTCAATAGAATATGAATAAGCAAGATAGGCTACTTGGGGGTGTAAACCCTTTTAATCCCCAAGGCAAGATTCTCTTAGCTAGGGTTTTAATTAGGAGGGTGTGTGCAATTATACTCCTCTTAGTAAACCCTTATGAAGCAATATTCCCTTAGCAATAGAATGGTGGAAACACAAGTAGGGGTGTATGCCCTTATACTCTCTACTTGTCTCAAGAAAATAGAACCTTTAACTTGTACAAATAATAATACAATGAAATAAATGGAACCTTCAAGCATTAAAAGGCAATAAAAGCTAGACTAACCACCAAAAAACAATGAAGAAAGTATTCCAAGGCTAGCACACCATCTCCATCAACCATAACAAAGACATAGCCATAAAAGAAATCACAAGAGAGAGAACTAGCCAAAGATATCAAAAATTCCAGTCCAAGAGCCTCTCACAATGGAGAGTTATTGTATGAAAATGAGATCTTATGATCTCTATTTATACAAAATGTAGCTAACATAGTCTGTCCACATAATATTAGGGAAAACACAAGATTAGGGGTCAACAGCCCTAATTTTTCCCCTTTACAAAGATAATATTTAAATTTTCTCTTTAGTTTCACTTTACACAAAGAAAACCCTAAAACAAAGGTGACGTCATCCCTTGAAGGAAGACATTTTGGAAAATTGAATAAGTAGTTGGAGATAGGTTGCAAAGTAGGGCCTCCAAAGGCCATGTGGAAATCATCCAGAGCCTCTCCACCTCAAAATTTCATGTGTCATGCTTTGATTCATCATTAACCACCATATGCCTCTCAAATGTGATGTCAAGCCCTTAGGGAGTGACGTTTTTCCCCTTCTCGGCAAGTCGTTTGGCATGCAAAGGGTGGGCTATGTCTATCCAGTTGTCTCCTAGGCCTCTGAAAGCATCTCTCTTTCATCTGGCATGTGGTCCTATGTCATCTATCATGTGGGCTTCTTTCCCTCATGGAAGCCCAAGCTAGGGTTGTTCTTCCAAAACTAGCCACCAACCTGTACTTGCAAGACAAATGGATACGCCCTCCAAGGATATCACGTCAAAGCATCATGATGATTAAATCTATTCAATAAAAGAGACATTAAAGCATGCATAACAGGACTACATTATACAAACATGTTATTAAGAAACTAGACGTTTTTCCAAGTATGGTTGTGGGAGGGTTTCCATGGTATTTCTTTTTAATGGATCAAACCCCCTAAGTCTATGAACAACCCTATTTGAGTCATGTGAATGAAATGGAATGGATGGGGGATGTACTCAATGGGAAAGGCGTTCATGATATGAAAGGGTCCATAGTATCTCATTTATGGGTTCCTTTATGGAGAGTCTGTCGCACCTTCATCAATAATGCATTTTTTCTAATCCCATCAATTGCCTTTTATCCTTTTTCTTTGTATTTTATTTCAATATAGCATAGGGTGATTTGAATTCCACTTCCCTGGTGTGGTGACTATATATCGACAGTGTCACCCACAAGTACTTTCATGGAAATGAGAAGGCTAGCTTGTGATGAGACCCCCTTTCCCTCGGTCATGCAACTGAGAGCCATTACCTTGGTGTGATGGATATAAATGGTAATGTCATACTGTTAGATACCCATGAACATTATTGGTTGGCTCGTGATGATACCCCCTATCCTCAACTGATTTTTTAAGCATTTTTATTTATTCTTTTCATGGGGTCCTTGTTTTCTTGCGGAGAATATTTTCATTGCTTTCTCGGGATCCCCTGGGAGAAGCATATGGAAGGTTCTTTTATTAGGATTTTATCATTTTCTAGCTAACTCCCCTCTGGGACTTTAGCCCCTTCTTCCCATGAAATGGGGAATGGTCCCTTCTAGGGTCAGTCTACCCAAAAATCCCAAGAGATGATGTCATGAGTGTTAAGGTTTAAGCTATTATTAGAGTTCTTTGTATTTCACTGGATAAAAATAGCATAAGATAGGATCACTGAGAAATACACAATCACAAGAGACACGTCATTTATCCTGGGAAACCCTCATGGGGGAGAAAACCCAGCAAAACTTTCTTATTATAGATAGCCAATACAATGCCAAGAGATAACTCAAACACATACATAAATTCCTCTCCCAAGAATGCGCCTCTCTCTCTCTCTCTCTCTCTCTTCTCCAATTGCAGCTCTGAAAGTTTCTCTTCAATGAACAATTGAGTGTGTGTCTAAATGAGGCACTAGCCTCCTTATTTATACAACTCTGGCACGTGTGGAGGTGTCTTTTCACTGGCAGGGCCGACTTCTCAATATGGGTGGTTATAACCACCTTTAATATATTCTGGGGCCTCTTAAATATATTCTAGGGATGACTTCTTATTCTACCTATTACAATTATGTTTTGACCAATTTGCAAAAGGGGATTTGGTCTTTTACAATAGCCGACATGATCTATCCGCAATAGGGGATTGATCTAATTAATAATACAACAATAATAATTAGAATACACTTTGCAGTTACATTATTTCAACACTCCCCATTAACAAGAAGGGCATTCTATAATAGCATCAGGCGAGAGAGAGGACAACATCATCAACAACATCAGGTGGGTGAGAGGACATCATCATCAATATCATTTTGGAACACTGACTGGTGTATCTATAAATCATCAAATTTTTTTTTCTCATCATCAACATAGCACAGAGGCTGGAGCATCATCAACACAACATGGAGCTAGAGTAGCATCATCATCCTCATCGGTATGAGGCTAAGGTAACATCATCATCATCTTCAACATTAAAGCTGAAATAATATCATCATCATCATCTTCAACAAGGACTCAGGAGCTGAAGTGGCATCATCATCATCATCATCAGCAAGAGGTTGAAGTGGCATCACCATCATCATCTTCAACAAGAGGCTGAAGTGGCATCATCATCATCAACTACATCGACATGGATTAGTAGAACACTAATACATCCTCATCATCAATAATAACACAAGGCTGATACAACACCAAAAGCAACAATATCACAGCACAAAGGTTGGCAACACATCATCACAGCACGAAGCTGGCAACACAACACGAGGCTAGAAACACAACACGAGGCTGGAAACACAACACGAGGCTGGAAGATCACAACAATTAAGATGGAACATCATCACAGCAATTAAGCTGACACACCACACATCAATTAAGCTGGAAAACACCACACAACAATTAAGCTGGAAAACACCATACAACAATTAACCTAGAAACACCACAGCAATTAAGCTGGAATCACAACACAACAATTAAGTTGGAAACACAATACTAGACTGGCTTTACGTCACAACTATTAAGCTAGAAACATGGTACTAGGTTGGCTTTACATCACAACAATTAAGCTGGAAGCACAATATTAGATTGGCTTTACGTCACATCAATTAAGCTAGAAGCACAATACTCGGCTTGCTTTTCGTCACAACAATTAAGCTAGAAGCACGGTACTAGACTGGCTTTACGTCACAACAATTAAGTTGGAAGCACAGTACTAGGCATATCTCAGCACAACATTTAAGTTGGAGTCACATTACTAGACTAGCTTTACGTCGGAGAAATTAAGTTGGAAGCGCAGTACTAGGCATATCTCAACACAACATTTAAGCTGGAGTCACAATACTAGACTAGATTTACATCACAACAATTAAGCTAGAAGCACAATACTAGATATATCTCAACACAACATTGCTCCCCCTTTCGAGGGAGGTCCTTTCGAACTATACCAAGCTTATCTCGAAAGTGCTCAAACTTTACACGAGATAGAGGCTTAGTCAACACATCGGCAACCTGTTCATCCATGATGATATATTGGAGCTTTATGGCTCCTCTCTACACCATGTCATGGATGTAATGATATCGGATCTCATGTGCTTTGACTTGTCATGAAATACAGGATTCTCTGTCATATTTATGCAACTCTGGTTGTCACATAGGATCGTGGTTGCTTCCATCTCTAGGTCAAATAGACCGGTTAACAATTTTCGAAGCCATATAACTTTACAACTGGTAGAACATGCAACAATGTATTCTGCTTCCGTTGTACTGAGAGAAATGTTGGATTGCTTCCTACTCTTCCATGAGATCATGGTTGATCCCAAACTGAAACAACATCCTGAAATGCTCTTCCTGTCAAAGACACTTCCAACCCAATCTAAATCAGTGTACCCACTCAGTGTGAAATCGTGATCTCCATCATAGCTGAGACCACAATCTAATGTACCCTTAAGGTACCTCATCACATGTTTTGCAACAACTAGGTGAACATGTCTGGGTTGTACCATAAATTGAATCGAAGTGTTCATGGAAAAATAGATATCTATTCTGGTGTTCATCAGGTACATCAGCGATCCAGTGATATGTCTATATAGCATGGCATCAATCAATTCTGACGACGTGTCGACCAGTAGCTTCAGCTTCGTTTCCATGGGTGTATTCATGGACTTGCACTCCAACATGTCGAATCTCTTTAGGATTTCGACTGCATACTTCCCTTGGTTAAGGAAGATCCTCTCTAGACTCTGCCATACCTCAAGACCTGAGGAATAATGCATTAGGCCAAGGTCTTTCATCTCAAATTATGAAGCGAGCTTCTTCTTACATTCATTGATGAGATTTTCTTCTCCAGTTAAGAATAAGTCATCCACATACAACAACAATATCACCGGCTCATTGTTCATAACCTTGAAGTAGAGGTTAGATTCTGCTTTACTCTTGGTAAATCCCAAGCTCGTCAGAAAAATATCTATCCTGCCAATGTACCAAGCTCTAGGAGCTTGCTTCAATCCATATAGAACCTTCTTCAACTTGCAGACATGAGTCTTCCTGTCTTCAAATTCAAATCCTTTAGGTTGCTCTATATACACTTCTTCTTCGATGACACCATTTAGGAAAGTTGTCTTTACGTCCATCTGGTGTAACTTCCACTTCATCTTAGCTGCAAGGGCTATGATGGTTCTGATCAAAGTGTATTTGGCTACAGGAGCGAATGTCTCTTCATAGTCAATGCCTTCCTTTTGAGAAAATCCACGAGTGACAAATCTTGCTTTATACTTCTCAATACTTCCATCAACAACATGTTTTATTTTGAAGAGCCATTTGGAAGATACCACATCCTTTCTCTTCGGTCTGGGAACTATTTCCCATACATCGTTCTTTATTATGAATTGTTATTCTTCTGTCATGGCATCTACCCATTCTTTCTTCTGAATGGCTTCTTCAAAGTAGGTAGGCTCATTTTCTAGGAGATCACACATCAAAGCCATATAGCTGGAGAATCGCTTAGGTCTCTTCACCTGTCTCATGGTTCCTTCAAGAACACCATACTTCTCTCCATCTTGAATAATCTCCCTAGCCCAAGCAGGCTTTCTCTTATGGGAGATCGTCATCTGAGGAGGTTCCTGAAATTCTACTATGTCATGATCTTCTAGAATTTCCTCATCAGGGGAAGTTACGACTTCCCTTAATGGTTCTGCAACTCTAGGAACCTCCTTCACTGATTCTGTAGCTTTGGGAGCAACAAGTTCCTCTTCATATACTTCTTCAAGCTGGCATCTTCTTGATTTATTGAGCGTTGCATCTTCATCAAAGGTCACATCCCTGCTGATCTCTTACAAGATATACTTGGTGTTGTATACCAAGTCTAAATATAAAAGATTGAGCCAGGCTTCAAATGAGGTCTGCTTCCCGTTCTAATGTTCGGTCATCTTTGGAGCCTTCTGCTCCTTTCAATCAATCTCCATATGAGATACTTTGAATCTCAAGAGATAGCTTCTTCTTCATCTTCTTTGGTGCATGTGTGTATATGGTCATGTACATAGTTTGCTTCACGTCTCATATAATATGTTTTGTTCTGCAACCTTCACTATATCTTTCTCAGGGTTATCACATGTGACCTGAAACAAGGTCAACAAAACAACAAGATAGAATAATATCCTTTTGATAATAATAGATAAAGCAATAGCACGAATAATCATCACAATAGTTCCTTTAGAGCTATCATTTGTGGCTTGTCTGAAGCAACGATCAAAAGTAAGAGATACACTACGAAATGAGGTCAACACTTTTATAATGTTGTGATCTAACATTCCTTCATGGCAACCTGGAAATAACACACGAGGTTTCTCCTGGGACTTGGAGCCTTGTCCTCAAGAATGAGTGCTTGCTTTTCTTCCAAGTCTCCTTCACTCAAGATGACGAGTGCTTTCTTCAACTTGTCTTATGTACTGAGACAATACATTATCTTGACAGAAGGTTGGGTTAGAGGATAAGCTCTATGATCTCAACTTTTAATCCATCTAATACCTTGACTCGGAATTTGATCAAATGTTAGAATGATGGTCATAGCTACAACATGCAACACTGATCAAAATAATGTCATAATAAATAGATGCATATCAGAATAATCA
>CBVK0100620569.1:0-11509 GCA_900067695.1 Picea abies | reverse complement strand
TGTCTCTATTGTATTGTGTATCTTCTATGTTTTATTTATTCATTTGTTTTATTTTATTGCTCCGCGATCCCGTTTTTCTAACAATTTCACCTTACTTGAGTCTTTATTTCCTGTACTTGGATCTTCCTTCTTACTATTTTTACTCCATTTATTTGTCTTCCCAACAAAGGCTACTTCTTCAACTTCCTTTTGTTGCATTGAACAAATCTCCAACCTAATATTTTCCTACACAAGTTTATCTCAAATCTTTGCAAAATCTAGTAAGTCTCAAAAGCACAAACACCATGGACAAAAGGTCTCAAAGATGGAGAAATTCCATTCAAGGCAATGGACACCAACTCCTTATCCTCCAACTTCATCCCTATGGAAGCTAATTGATCTCTCAACTCTATGACCTTGGCAAGGTAGCTGACCACTATATTTGTCTTACTCATGTGGACAATTGAAAGATTTTTCCTTGAGTGAATATGTCAAGAAACACAATAAATTTGATGTAAACCAACCAAAGCATAAAATATATCTTTGAATGACTTCTCGACAATGTGAGGGATGAAGTAATCCTTCACCGAATCAAGGATGAATTACTTTGCCTTGGCCTTGTTCTTAACAAGAATGGCCAATAGTTTCAGATTGGTTGGGGTGGCTATCGCTTTCTCAACATGCTTCAAAATCTCAACTTAATCCAAAAGCTTATGTAGCCTAAGTTTCCAAGGCAAGAAATTGAAAGCACAATCAAACTTGTTGCACTTTGTAATGTCCTCATTTTTTGGTTCCCTTTCTCTGTAGTTGGAGATGACCTTATTGGTTTATGTCAACTTGACCAGAGGGGTAATTTGATGTTAAGAATGAATTTGGAAGGTTTGGATGAGTTATACGATGCTTTCAGAGGTTCGTTTATCATCTTTCATCATCAAGATCATTCATGTGCAGTCAGATTTCAATTTTGTTGCATTTCGACCGTTCCCATAATCTAGGAGTATTATTGAGCATAATTTAATGGATTTCACTATAGTTGTCATTTTAATAAATTATATAAGAGGAGTACCTTGTTGTAATAGCTCGTTGGAACTGGAATGAAGAGCTTTAAATGCTGGAGAGGATGAAAAGTGACTTCCAGAGCCCAAAAATTCTTTAAAGTCGAATAAATCACTTTTTGAAGTAAAAGGGTTAATAACTTAATAAAGTGATTTTACTAAAAATAAATTAAAAACTCACTTGAGGGTAAAAAGGTAAAAGGGTTAGTAAAAAGGTGAAATGGGAGATAAAAGAAAGGTGAGAGCTTATTCTCTCATTATGTTGATGATTATTTTGATATTGATTTGGAGAGATCATCGAGCCTTTGGGGTTTGGAGTGAAACCCTTGTTTGTATTGTTTTGGTGGTGAAAGATTTCACCCTAGATGATCACGTTTCGGTGGTGAGAGATTCCACCCTAGCCATTAGGAAGGGAGATCATTCAGATCTTCCACTTGCATTCCATCGTTGAGGATATCTATTCATCTTTTGCAACAGATTGGTTGGATAAATCATTTAGGTTTCTCACAGGTTTTCTTCATTGGAAGAGGAGTTTCAGTTTTTCAAAATTCATGGCACTTCGAGGAGGTTTTCCCAGTCATTTTGCAACTTGGTTTTGAATGTGAGGTTTCCTAAGGAGGGTGCACTAGCCATCTTCAATTCATGGAGGTTTAGGGGAGACAAATAATTCTCCATATCAGCGACTCCTAGGGGGATTTGTAAGGGTTGTTTCACCCTGTTTTCATCTTGTAGCGTTTTCAAGGAGGTTGCATCTTCATTTATGGTTCGTCTCGGGTTTAGAGAGGGGGACAAGCACTCTAACACAAATCATGGGCTTCTAGAGGGACGTTGTATCATCTTTGCAACAATGGAGCTATCATAAAGGGTTTATTTAAGTTGTAAGTCGTTGGTGTTAGTTACAACAAGATTCTTCATCAATTTGTGCACATTTTTGGTGGCCTAACATGTCAGAATTAATACATGTGACAAACTTGTACTTGTTGGGTAATTGTTGTTAGCTACAAGTCAAAGTAAGACCTTTCTTTTGGTGGTAGTTTGTTGAAATAATATTGAATTTGCAGCTGATAAGAAGTTAGTTTTTGAATAAATGTACTAGTTGTTTTATGGTGTTAAATACAACAAACCCTCCTTTTATATTCCACATCCACTATGGTTGTGTTTTATATTGTTAAGAGAAGAAATTTGAACTTTGCTAAACATAAACCAACAATAGTAAACTAATAAACTAATATCAGTCCAAGATGGTGGGTTCTTTGTGAACTGTTTGATGAAAGTCATAGCCTATAAATACACTTGAAAACACTACAACAACAATAAGAGGGTTTTATATTGGTATTTAGGCTTTTTTTTCAAGTGTTTGACAAAAGCATTGAACCAGTAACACACTCAAAACATAAAAACGGTAGAGGAGGAGTTATTATAGTGAGTTTGGGTTATATCATCAAAGTGTTTGACGAAAGTCCTAGACCAAAATTCACTAAGAACTTTACAACAATAAGTAAAAATTCATAACAACCATAAGGAGGGACATTTCAGTGGTATCAAAGCTTGTATTCCTGGTAGCATGTGTATTAGATGTTCTTTTTATGACTCTGGGTGAAGATGACTACGTCACATACAGGAGATGAAGACAATACAAGAACTCTTGGCATAATTGTTACAACCTTCTCAGGAAGGTTAGAATAATCTAGCAATGTTGTTAGACTATTCTAAGTGCTTGGAGCAACACTTAGCGGTTAGAAAATAAGAGTTCAAATTTAAAGTGGTTGGTGATGGGGATGCCTCATCTCATGAGGGAAATTCGACAGAACCCCGGGATGACTTCATGGAAGTGCATGCATTTACTCAAGTTGAGGAGGTGTGCAATGGGGTTGAAAAAACATCAACCTCCAATATATCATTAGAGATGTCCTATGAGGTTGATAACACCAGTACATGTGATGGACGGGTTGATAGTACATATGATGATTATGATGATTATGATGGGCCATGTGTAGATTTGAATTTGGCACATTCTTCATCAATGAAGACTCAGTTATCTATGGCAGCCATAACACGGGAGGATGTTAGTGGTACTCAGGATTTGAGGGAAGAGGCTCTTGGGATGGTCAAGCATGACGGGCATTCAGATTTGCAGGGGCTTGATGAGAGGTATGATCAATAAAAAATTTATTATACACATAGTTTGCATCATGGGGATCATGAGTCACCTCTTTTGGAGAGCTCAATGAAAGCTCAAGTCATAGCTACAGATGAGATAGTTGAGCATATACCTTATGGACCAGCTAACAAGGAAGTGTATGCATCCGTTGATTAGGGGAATGGTTTTATCACAAATGTGAACACATCAATATGGGATCCAGGTTCAAGTGACACTAGTGGAGTGGATGCACAGGATAATATTAAAGGGGAGCAAAGTGATACAAGGATATACAATGGTATACAATGATGATGCAGAGATTGTTATTGATAATCCATATGAGGAGGAGATGGATTCTCGTGAGGATAGTGTTAACGTTGAGTAAATTGTTGGGTTGAAGAAACAATCTACAAAGGTAACCTACAAACCAACTTTAATACTGAAAACTAGCCTTTTCAATATAGAGAGGGCTCTCTCTGAGACTTGATCTCTGATAGACAGGCTGCTTTAAAATGGTGGCTAAATTTAGAACTTTAAGATAATTTTTCAAGGTCTGCTGACAAAACATAGTATTTCTAGGGATATGGAGTCAACCCCTGAAAACAAAGAAAACAAAGCTTGGTAGATAGAATTCCCCAGATGAACAAAGGCTAAATAAGGTGATGAACTTCAGTGTTTAGTTTAATAATGTAGGGTGAAAGAAGAAAGGAAACATACAACGGAATCAAAGCACCACAATGGATGAATTCTAATCTTAGTTGAGAAGAAAGACATAATTTAAATTAGTTAAGTCTAGAGCATCAATAGATGAATTATGGACTTTCAATTTACCAATTTAAAGAGAAGAAATTGCAGACGAAAATAAGTACACATGGAATACATACAAAGAAAGGTACAAGCTTCAGATCACCACCATTAGAATCTTTTTCTTAAGGAACTCAGGACTTCTGCATTTGTATTTCTTTAGATTCGGAAAATTACATAGAGGATCAAAACGTCTATACTTTTTCCCACGCACCCCCTTTTTTCCACCCTATATATAGAAAATAAATCTACACTTAACTACTAGGAGTCAAACTACTATCTCTTAGAGTTATGGATCTGGTTATTTTCAAAGAAAACAATAACCTCTACAAAATTTACCAAAAATAGGAAAGTCGATCTGGTAATCATAACCTATCCAAGATGTTATTTATAATCATAAATCATTTAGCAAATCACAACCATACGGTTATGGTGAATCATCATGTGTATCGTTGGACAACATTGTCACTGTTACGCAATAAATTTTGGTTTCTGTTGCGCAAATGTTGGTTGTGAAATCTGCGCAGTGATTTCGCGTGACGGATCTTCATGTTGAGATTGCGCGTACGAATCTGGTTGGCAGCAAAGGATGGGATCGTTCAGTTTGTTCGTAGCTTCCTTGTCCGAACTCACTTGCAGTCGTAAGGCCATGTTTGTCCTTCTTAATGACAGATTTTGTCTCTTCAAATTCCTCACCTATCTCAACAAAGCCACATTTCTTTTCAATTTTGATTGAGAGTCAGAGAGAGTTTCACATGCATCATCATTAGTTGGTCTGCATTCCTTGAAATGTTCCATGATTTTTTCCTCTGATATCATTTTTTCCACCCTGAGCTCAACGATCACATCTTGAGCCTCTCTTAGCTTCTTTTTCAACCAATTTTTTTTTTCTCCTCCTGTTGGTGAGGTAGGAGATCTGTGACCTGTTTAACTCTGTGATGTTGGTGTTTCAGGAATTCTTTCTGCTAGCTGCCTCCTCAATTGTTTGTTTTCTTGATAGAATTGGGCTATGACATGTTGATATTTCTTTAGTTTTTGTTTTTCCTCCTTGGTATATGCACCTTCCTCACTTATTTCCACTTGTTTTTCATCAATCCCCTAGTTTGCACATTCAACAAGCCCTGGCTGAATTGTGGGTATGGGAAATCTCCTGGCATAGGACCTGGTGTGCGGTTTACTAGGAGCCTAGGTCTCCTCAGTTTCATTAGTAAATCTTAGTTTGCTTATCTTCTTGTATGTTGGTTGACTGAGTGATGAATCTTCCACTTCTTTTCCTTTTCTTCTTTCAGCAACATCTCCTCCTCTCGCCTCTGAACTATGAAGTGCTAATTTATCAACAAATAAAGGAATATCTCCTTTAGGGTCTCTTGGAATGTTTGTCGAAATCGGGAAGGAATTTCAATACCTGTTCAAATTTCCCAACTCCTCAAACACCAACATCTTAATCAAGGAAAAATGGAATAAGTTGTTCTCTGGCTAGTCATCTTTGGCTTTGACATTTTCTGTCATCTTTCCCAAGCTTCGAAACAGGAAGAAAGGTAAGTTTAAGGGACTTCTCCCTGTGAAATGCATCAATAGCCTGATGTGGTATTGATGCAGCTTGTCGAATATTCCCTCAGAGGTGAAGTACTTCCTAATTATACTCGAAAGTTTCTCAAAAGGTTCCAGGAGATACTCATTGGGAATGCTAGCTCCAATTTTTCGATTTCGATATGCAAGCTTGATGAAATCAATATAACATGAAATATCTAATGGCATACCTTTAAACCATTTTTATCCCTGAATAGGGATCTCTGTCGCAGCTAACATAGCTTCCTCTGTCACTTGAAAAGTGATACATGCAATAGTTTCACTGACACCAGTAAAATTAAGGGTGAACTGCTTAGTTAGTTGCACATTATA
Organism: Picea abies; assembly: GCA_900067695.1. Classification (NCBI taxonomy): domain Eukaryota; kingdom Viridiplantae; phylum Streptophyta; class Pinopsida; order Pinales; family Pinaceae; genus Picea; species Picea abies. Next base: position 5,629 of record CBVK0100620569.1, on the reverse strand, counting down.
TCCTTGAATCTTTTCACATAAAGGTATGCATCCAGCATGTTCAAAGGACACTTTGATCATTGAGTCTTCATTTATTAACTTTAAATCGTGTGGTTCAAACCTCATGAACTTCCCTATTCTTGCATTCTTTGTTTTACTTTGAGAAGTTGTCATGATGGTGGTATATGCCAATTTCAGGCACGCAGCAATAGATTGTAATAGCCTCTCTGCGCAGTGAATGAGAATAGTAACCTTTGCACAATGCGCAAGAAAAGGTAGCAACAGGAAACTTTGTGTAGCAAACAAATCAGTGGCATAAAATTCGGCGTAGTAGTAAAAAGCAACAGAAAACTTCGGTGTGACGGAAAACTCGGCGCAGCAGTAAACAACAACGAAAAACTTTGGCGCAACGAAAGTTCTCGACGCAACAGTAAAAAACAATGGGAAACCGTGTGTAGGAGTAGGTAATAAGAATTTAGCTTAGAAAAAAGACGGTTGACTGTGAGAAAAAACAACTCGTTCCAGAAGCTAATTTGCAACGGGCTCCAAGGAAAACTCTTGAACAATCACTGAAAGCGATGGAGGATATGCAGCAAAATCGGAATAGCAGATTTACATAGCGACTGGAAGTAGATAGTATTTACATAGCAAAGGGCTTTGAAGCTTGCTGGAAACACTATGGACGATGCACAAGTTTTGAAAGTGATGGAGAAACATGAAGGGTGTGACCAATATTTATGCTTGAATGGATAAGGAATGAAATTATGAAAAGGGATGGAAAATCCATAGCGACGAGATGTTTTAAGGCAAGTTAAAGATTTGCGCAGTGAACTCGCACAGCATGTACTCCTTTGAAGTGTGCAATGGTACAAATGATATGAAGTGCTATGATTGTTCACTTTTCTAACTTCGTGATTAGGTAATGATGACCCATAATATCTTTTGACGTGACCTTTATCCTAACCACTTGAATCGACCTTGATACCTAAATTCCACTTTTTTTAGATGACTCGAGACTTGCGAAAGTAGACCTTTACAATTTAAACATGACGAACCTTACACCCTTTAACCAATTTATGGCCAAAATCCTTACTCGACATTTCAAACCATTATTTATTTGGTCACTAACCTCATAAACTCTGACACACCAACTGCGACTTATTCGGGAAAAATTTGTTTTTTATAAAGATCAAGACATGACTCTGAAAATTTTTGGACAAACCTGTAACTCTAACTACAAAAAACATGGTGCTAACAGATGGATCCAATGGGGATGCTATCCTCCCTGTGAGGTAGCAAAGAACAGTAGGCCAAATGCCTAACCATTGGGCTTTATTTGACTCAAAAACTCTAAACTGACAAAACAAACTCATTTACAAAACTCTCTTGACACAACTTTGACCAAACTCAGCATAAACTTAAAACCTTCACTTCTAGCTTCAATTCTATGTTGATTATTGATTCGAAATACTTCCTCTGAAAATAAAATGGTTATTTACAATGATATGAAGAGATTGAAAAAAAAATTAAACAAGATAATGTTTGAGAAACCTGCCACTCACAGGTCCCCCACCAATAAGATCTCCATTAAGCTCATGCGGTAAAAAGGCATTGTTCCCATGGTATGTAGCAATATTGAATGGTGCCAACTAAAGATGATCAAAATTATCATGTTCCCCTTTGTCTTCATTCCTTGCGTCCCACTTCAGTACCAAATTATTCACCTTGAAATCATCTTCCTTAGTATGTCTATCAAAATCCCTTTTCATTTTATATTGGTGCAGTTGTGATTTATTGAAGACTTGTTCTCTAATTTGTTGCACATTGATTAACTGGTTTATTCTCCTTAGAGCATCATTTGGTTCAGCTTCTTGTTCTTGCAGCAGTCTCATCATTGGCAGTCCTAATGAAGTAGGAAAAATTGTCTCTGTACCATATACAATATGAAAAGGTGATGTGGAAATAGACCTTTTAGTGGTAATTTTGTCAGCCCATAACGCATAGATGAGCTTTTTGTGCAAAGCTTTCTTGTTTTCCTATAGAAGCTTCTTAATAATCTTGGTCAAGCTTTTGTTAGACGATTCAGCCAACCCATTACCCTGTGGATAATAAGCTGTGGAATGGCCGAGAGTTATATTATAGTCACTACAAAATGTCTCCATTTTCTTAGATTTGAATGATGTTGCATTGTCAGTAATGATCTTGACTGGAAAACCAAATCTAGACAAAATATTGCTTTCTAAGAATTGAATGATGATAGTATCAGTATCTTGCCTTGTGGGGATTGCTTCAATCCATTTGGTGAAGTATTTTGTGGCTGTCGGTATCCACCTATGTTGATTTGAGGATGGTGGATGAATTTCTCCTATAAAATCAAGGCCCCGTTGCATGAATGGTGCTTCAATAGAGATAGGCTTTAAAGGTAGAGGTTGCAGCTTTCTTTTTCCATCAAATATCTGGCATTCATGGTAGCTGGAAACTTCCTTGTATACATCAAAAAAAATACTAGGCCAATAGAATCTTGCCCTCGGTATTTTGTGTGCAGTGGTCTTCCAATAATGATGTCCCCCGTAGTCACCTTCATGAAACTCTTTGATAGCCTTTTTCATTTCTTCCTCCAGCAAACAATTTAGCAAGATCCCACCTGGATCTTTCCAATAGGGAGAATGGTCCAGAATGTCAAACTTTGTTGCTTTCAACTTCAAAAATCTGGCTTTGGTTTTTCTCAACTTGGGAGGAGCTTGTAAGTTTCTTAGCACATAAATAATATCAGCACACCAAGGAGAATCAAGGAACTTTTGGGATATCTGTGGGACTATTTCTTCTTTTGATTTTGCTTATAAATCAGCAATAAAATTGATTCCCAAAACATCACAATTGGACTGTGCCATCAACTTTGAAAGCCCTTGACCCTTAATTAGCTTTGTAGGTTTGATATTGAGTTAATACTCCAACATCATTGTTATCCATTTTCCCCTTCTCCCTTCAGGTTCAGGCTGAGTCAAAATATCTTTTACAAAATTGCTAGGCACATAAGCAATGACATGGGAATGCAAGATATGAGTTCTAAATTCTTTAAGGTATTTCACCAAGGGATATGCTTATTTTTCCATGATGTCATAACTTAGTGGGGAGTCTCTCAATGTCCTGCTATAATAATCTATGGTCCTTTCAAAGTTCTGATCATATTTTTGCAAAAAAACACGAGCAATGGTGTGTTCTAAAGCAAATGAAAACAAGATAAAATCTTTTGCAAAATTTGGGTTGGCCAACGCTGGAGCTTTGATCAGCGCCACTTTAATATATTCAAAAGACTTCCTAGCTTTAGGAGTCCATTTTATTTCATTGCCTTTCCTGAGCATATTTGTGATATATTTTATGATCTCAGCCAAGTTAGGAATAAACCTTCTCAAAAAATTTACTTTTCCTAGGAAAGACTGTACCTCCTTCTTACTCCTGGGTGTGTCGATTTTCAGAATTGCTTCCACTCTGTTGGGGTCTATTTTTATCCCTTCCTTTGAAATGATGTTTCCAAGCAATTTTCCCTCTTTCATTCCAAAATTTGACCTTTTTTGGATTCAATGAGATGCCAAAAATTTTGCATTTCTGGAAAACCCTTCTTAGATGTTTGGGATGTTGATCATCAGAATCTGAAAATACAGTTATATCATCTAAGTAAATAATAATAAACTTTTATTTTTCATCGACAAAGGCTATGTCCATGGCCCTTTGGAAAGTCGCTCCCGCATTCATAATCCCAAAAGGCATTTTTGCATACATGAAGGTGCCCCAAGGTGTTGTAAAAGTTGTCTTCTCTTGGTCATCAAGATGCACCATAATTTGGTTGTATCCAGAGAAACCATCAAGAATTGATATCTTCTGTGATCCCACCACCTTCTGCATGATGTAATCCATCTTAGGAAATGGATAATTGTCTTTAAGAGCCACCATGTTTAGATTCTGAAAATCTACACATAACCTGATCTCACCGCTTTTCTTCCTGACAGGCACTAGGTTGGCCACCCACTTGGAAAATCTTAAGGACACAATAATTTTGGCATCAAACAGCTTCCTTACCTCCTTTTCAATCAATGGCAACAACAGAGAGTTTATTCTTCTCAACTTTTGCTTGAAGGGTTTATGATCATCCTTGATGGGAATTACATGTTGAATTACCTTGGTATCATAGACCTTTAAATCTTCAAAACTCCATGCAAAGACATCAGGGAAATCCTTCATAAGGCTGATATACCTCTATTTAATTTTTGGACTAGGTGTTTTTGACAATTTGATGATCTTGGGATCCTTCTGAATCCCAATGTTGCAATCTTCTATGTCCTCACTGTTTGCAGTGATTTTAGGATTTTTTACTACATCGTTGTTGTCAAAAGGCTTCTCCAATGGGACCAAGCCTTTGGGAATAATGTTATTTTTGAGTTGCACTATATCTCTTCCAACAATCTGATTCTGAAAAAAGGTCATCATTGTTGAACACAGCGACATCTTCATTCTCTTCACAACAACACTCATCATCAACATTTGAATTAGCAAATTCATCACTCATATGAAAGAATCTTTCTACATGTTTGTCATCTTCAAATATTTCCTAATATTTAATGTTATCGGGTACTATTAGCCTATGCTTGACTTCAATTTCATACTTTTTATTAGGAAAAAATTGAATTTTGAAAACTGAAGCTGGAGTAGCTAAAGCATCTACAATTTGATTTTTCCCCCTAGGAATCACTAACAAATTGTATTATGAAAACTCTTCAAGAAGATCTAGTACTAAATTCCTATATGCCCTCAATCTAGGATGATTGGACTAATATATACCCTTTACCTGGTTAATATCAAGCTCGGAATCTCCATGTACAACTATCCTCCTAGCACCCAATTCTTTTAAAGTCTTCAGTCCAAAAATTAGTGCCTCGTATTCGGCCATATTATTGGTACAATTGAAAGCAAGCTTGTAAGAACAGAGCTTTGTACCTATCTTGGGAGCGTTAATCCACACACCAGCTTCTGCTCCTTCCCTGCTAGCAACTCCATCAAAGGTCATATTCCACATTTCATCCTCTGCATTGTTTTGTTGATTTGTAATTTCCTTTGTTTGATGATCAATTTTTTCTTTGATAGCCATGAAAGTTGTTGGCTCCCCCTCTTCAAAACTCAAGTCATTATACAAAATAGAGGAACCAACCTCAGTATCAATAGAGTAAATTGGATGATTATTTGGTTGAGTTTTTCTACTCGCCATGTACTTGAGCAACACTTCTTTGTACAACCTCCTTTCTTGGCCAAAAATAGGGATAGTAGCATATGACATATCCAGTTGCAAAGTTCCTTTCAACTTTGCGGCCCAAGATCTATATAAAAGTATGCCAAATTTAGGAGGGATGTCAACAACCACTACATCCATAATCATATTTTTTGATGGAATTTGAGACAATGATACAACCAGGTCTTTGATTAAACCCAAACATTTCACCTTCCTTAAGTCAAAAGAGAAAAGATCCTTATAAGGTCTTGTAATATCTAGGCCCAACTCATCCATGACCACCTTGGAAATCAGATTATGTGATGCTCATGAATCTAAAATGGCATTATGTAAGGTCATGTCATGAATTTTAAGACTAACATAGAAAGG
>CBVK0100620553.1:0-10271 GCA_900067695.1 Picea abies | reverse complement strand
CAACAAAAGCTCAACAACAACACAAGTGTTAGTGTAGGAAGAACCCATATAAACTACAATAGAGGGCTATGCTCTCAATTTTGTAACAACGTAACAACTACTCAACAAATGGGAATTTAGGGCAAGAAAAAAACTTCAAAACAAAAGGGTACATGCATGTGATAATTGCAATGTAATTGGAGAAACATAAGGCTTGAGATGTAGGGAGAGTATCCCTACTAACAAGGATATAGTATAACCTCCCAAACGCATCCAAAGAAAACTTACATAAATAATACTAAATAGAAGGTTGAAGGTGCCCTCATACTAAATAGAATATTTCATCATCACCACTCTAAAACCATGTTAAAATTCATGCCTCATAAGGCCTCAAAGTTGCACCATAGAATATTCAACCCTAATGTTGAATTAGATTATTCTAGAAATCACTATTATATTAGTCGGTGACATGAGGCACGTGCCATACATCTTGCCAGTGTGTTTTGGGTTGATAGGTGTCCCTCCATGAGTGGCCTAACACTGAGACCAAGGGACCTTTGAGTTAGAGTTGTGAGTCGTTGATTTGGGGAGTTCATTGAGAACCTCTCCCAACCGTCTGATCAACTAGTGGAAGGATACCTAACACTGAGACCAAGGGACCTTTGAGTTAGAGTTGTGAGTCGTTGATCTGGGGAGCCCATGGATAACCTCTCCCAATTGTCCAATCAACTAGTAGAAGGATAGCGTGTAGCACTCCGATGAAGTCCTACTCCGGGAGAGAAAGGGCGTTAAACAACCAGAACCTCTGAATGCCGAACTCGTGAAATAACACAGACTGTTGATCTGAGGATGCTTTGGGATCTCTCTCAACCATTAGATATAAACTGTGGTTAGTCCGACGTTGACCTACTCTGGGGGAAAAAGAGTGTTAAACGAGTAGTTGCAAAGCAATGAAGGCTGTGGATTTGGGGATCTATGTGGACTTGCCTCAACCATGGGATAAAATGTATTGGGAGGTTGCCACCAGGATTTCAGACTTCGGAGCTCCAGGCGATTTCGCAGGTAGGAGAGGTTAGACAATTCTGGAGATTGTCCATCTGGAGTGACATGGCAAGCTGATGTCACCTAGGGTGACATGGACCCATGTTTGGAATGACATGTGTCACCTTGATTCAGGTTGTTTACAGAGCTCATATGCCAATTGGAATGTGAAACGTGACTTCCATTAATAGGGCCACATGCCATCTCCGTCTTTTTCCTGTGTCACCTTGATTCAGGGTGGTTACAGAGCTCATATGCCAATTGGAATGTGAAACGTGACTTCCATTAATAGGGCCACATGCCATCTCCGTCTTTTTCCACATGTCACCCCCTGGTGCACAGTTGTTTGACCTAATGACTAGTGGGACCCCGAGAGTTCAGGAGTTTGGAAATCCGACAGACTTAGGTTGTTAGAACGTATGCTCCAAAAGGGTTGAAGGCTAGAGCTACGTGGTAAGACCTCGAGAGTTTGGGAGTTTGGAACTCTGGGAGGTTTGGGATGTTAGAATGTATCCTCCAAAAGGCCGAAGGCCAGAGCTATGTGGCAGGACCTCAAGAGTTTGGGAGTTTTACGGGTATATTCATAACAACACGATGAGGAACCTCGTTGAAGGCTAGAGCCACATGGTAGGATTTTGGGACTTCAGGAGTCCAGTAATGGTTTAGACATGGATATGAAGGATGAAGGGACGAAGGCTCCATGATCGTGAAGGCGCAGGGAACATCCCCTATAACTGCCTCTCCAATGGCCATGTCATCACTAAGGGATTAAAACCATGGTCAAGTTTGTGCTAGGTGGAATGGTACAAATGAGGCGAATCCACATGGGTGCCACATGGCCTTTGACCAATGATGCCTGGAGAGCTTCGTAAGGGCATAACTTCCAATCCAGAGCTCGGATCTGAGCATGGTAACATTCGTTGGAAATCTATTGATGAGAAAAAGGTTATGGAGATCTCGGGAAGAGGATTCAAGATGATGGAGGAAAGCGAAATTTCTATGCCCCATCCCTTAAAAAGGTATTTAAGGGGTTGGGTGTGTTACAAAGCTTAAAAAGGTATTTAAGGGGTTGGGTGTGTTACAAAGTGGTATCAGAGAAGGAAACAACACTTGGTATGCTTGGGCTCACGAAATATTCAAGTGATTATATTTTCTTTCTTAGAAAACTATTGTCTTTACTTCTTTCTCTTCTACTTCTTAGGATGACTCGGGTTCAAATATGAACAGGTTTCTAACAAAACCCTCTAAAACTATCGACCCCCTTGGTAAACCAGAAGGCAACACAACACACAGAATGCACTGCAAATTCTCACCCGAGATAGTTCTATGGGTGAATGCAATGCTCAAGTTCTTTTAGTCTAGGAATGAGTGGGGATCTGGGACTGTATTTTATCTTTTTTCAGGCTTTAATCTAATTGTTGATTCTATTATTGATAGGATTCATTCATCTTTTAGGTCTTGCATGTATTCTAACATATTTTAGATTAACCATCCATTTAAATCACTCATTGACAGAAGGTAAACATGATCCATCCTTGACACAAAATAAATGGGGTGTCAACCATGTACTCAACATGTACTCAACATGTATTGGTTGACACCCCAAGGGATCTTTTTCTTGGTCGTAGACTAAGACAAGATAACCTTCAGAGAAAATATGAGGGTGGATAGATTGATCATACTGACAATTGATGCGTTGTTTGTGAGCCTTGTTGGCCAAGGTTGCATCTCAGTACTACTCAAGATATAAAATACATTCTTCAAGTGGTGTAGTGTCGGGTAGTAGTTGCACTACCAAATTCATAGAAGCAATTTGACATTCAATGGGAAAGACTACCTCCATTCCATAGACGAGTTGAAAAGGTGAAAAAATGGTAGCAGTCTTGAATGAATTTTGATAAGCCCAAAGTGTCGAGTACACCATCAAACACCAATTTGACTTGGCCAAATTAATTGTTCGCTGCAGAATAGTCTTGAGATACTTATTGATAGTCTCTACCTAACCATTCACCTGTGGGTAGTAAGGTGAAATTTTTTCTTATTTAAACCCAAGTTTTGATGTTAATTTGGACATCATTTTGTTCTAGAAGTGACTACCATGATTAGTGAAAATCTCCTTCAGAATACCAAACCTGGATACAATCTGGTTTAAGACAAAAAGGGCAGTTGTCTCCCCGTCATTGCTTAAAGTTGGCATATCTTCGAATCACTTAGAAAAGTATTCTACTGCTATGATCATATAGAGATTCCCCCTAGCTGAAACTGGGTGACATGTAGTGAAATCAATCCCCCACTTGGATGTAGTGAAATCAATCCCCCACTTGGTGAAGGGACCGACGAAAATAACTGGGAACATAGGAGTTGGGTGTGCCTGTAGGTTCCAAGAGAATATCTGACATGGATGACACTTCTTGACCGCCTCTACACAATATTTGATTAATGAGGGACAAAAGTATCCAGTGCGAAGAATATTTTGGGTTGTTTCCAACCCAGACAAGTGACTGCCACATGTGCATGCGTGACAGTCATTCAAAAGAATATTTTCTTCTTCTTCATGAGTAAGACATCATCAGAGAATGCAATCAACTCCTCGACGATATAAAGTGTCATCGAGGATGATGTAGTTCCATTCTTGGTGGCGTATTTTTCAACACTCATCGTGAGAAGCAGAAGAAGGGCACTTCAAATTCTAAAGATACACAAGTATATATCCATACCAAGGGTCTAATGATGTGACAATAAAAATATCTTCATTGATCGCTGACTCTTCGGTAGAAATATCGCCACTCTCGACCGGAAGTTCTGAGATTAGTTCAACAAAGACCATGGAATTTTTAGATTTCACTGAAACAAAAGCCAAGTCAAACTCTTGCAAGATGACTATCCATCGAATTATTTTCCTGCCGATGACCCACCATGTTAACACATATTGAAAAGGGTTTACAATGGCTACGATGATGGTCTTGCAAAGAAAAATATAATGACGGAACCGTTTGACATCGTGAACAACTACCAAAGTGAGTTTCTCAACATGTGTGTAGTTGAGTTCCGGTCCAACTAGGCCTCATCTAAGATAGTATATAACATGCTCTTCGATCATATCATCCTCTTGGACCAATAGTATGCCGATAGTATACTCTACGGAAGCCAAATACAACAATAAATCATTTCCATAATCTAGAGGATTGAGTAGAGGGGAACACGTCAGAGTGTGTTTCAACGCTTCAAAAGAGCGTTGATTTGCTTCATCCCAGCATAATGGGACCCCTTTTTTCAAGAGACGCATGAACCCTTTAGTAATATCCTGAACCACATGGGTTTGAACTTTCCTACCCCCAAGGGATCTTTGTCTTGGTTGTAGACTAGGACAAGATCGCCTTCAGATAAAATATGAGGGCGGACAAACTGATTGTATTAACACTTAACACATTGTTTGTTATCCTCATTGGCCAAGGTTGCATCTCGGCGCTGCTCATCGAGCTGCTCGAGATATAAAAGAAATTCTTCAAGTGGTGTAGTGTCGGGCAATAGTTACATTGCCAAATTAAGAGAAGGGATTTGACATTCAATGGGTAAGACTACCTCCAACCCATAGACAAGTTGAAAAGGAAAAAAACCAATAGCAATATTAACTGAAGTTCAATAAGCCCAAAGTGCCAAGTACAAGATCAAATGCCAATTTGACCTGGCCGAATTAATTGTTCACTGCAGAATAGTCTTGGGAGACTTATTAACAGCCTATACCTGACCATTCTTCGGTGGGTAGTAAGGTGACAAACGTTCATGTTTAAACCCTAGTTTTGATGTTAATTCATACATCATTTTGCTCTGGAAGTAATTGTCGTGATCAATGACAATATTTTTCGGAATACCGAACTTGGCTACGATCTAGTTGAAAACAAAAAGGGCATTCATTTCCCCATCATTATTGAATGTTGGCATAGCTTCGACCCAGTTAGTAAAGTAGTCTACTGCTATGATGATATAATGATGCCCCCAAGCTAAAACTGGGCAACATGTACTGAAATCAATCTCCCAATTGGTGAAGGGACCCACGATAATAACTGAGAACATGGGAGCTAGGTGTGCCCACATCTTCCGAGAGAACATCTGGCATGGGTGCCACTTCTTGACCACCTCTACACAATCATTGAATAATGAGGGCCAAAAATATCCAGCACGAAGAATCTTTTAGGTTGTTTCCAACCCAGAGAGATGAATTCCACATGCTCCTGTGTGACAGTCATTTAAAACAAGCTTCGCTTCTTCATGAGTGAGACATTGTAGGAGAATGCAATTGAATCCTTGACGATATAAAGTGCCATCGAGGATAAGATAGTTCCACGCTTGGTGGCCCATTCGTCGATTCTCATTGCGAGAAGCAGAAGAAGGGAACTTTAAAGTCTGAAGATACACAAGTATATCTTCATATTAAGGGTCTGAAGATGCGATAAGAAAAATATCTTCGTTGATCGATGACTCTTCGGGTGAAAAATCACCACTCTCGACCGGAATTTTCAAGATTATTTCAACAAAGACCAGGGACATTTTAGATTTCACCGAAACAAAATCCATGTCAAACTCTTGCAGGATGACTATCCATCGACTGATTTTCCCGTCGATGACCTGTTGTGTTAACACATATTGAAAAGGGTTGACGATTTCTACAACGATGGTCTTGCAAAGTGAAATATAATGACAGAACCATTGGACAGTGTGAACAACTGCCAAAGCACATTTTTCAACATGTCTGTAGTTGAGTTCCAGTCCAACCAGGCCTCGACTAAGATAGTAGATAACATTATTTTCGAGCGCGTCATCCTCTTGTACCAAGACCATGCCGATAGTAGACTCTGCGGAATCCAAATACAACAAGAAATCCTTGCCATAATCAAGAGGACTGAGCAGAGAGGTAGAATTCATAGCACATTTCAATGCTTCAAAAGAGCATTGAGCCACTTCATCCCAACATAATGGGACCCCTTTTTTCAAGAGACGCATGAACCCTTTAGTAATATCAACATAGTTAGAAAAAAAACACTGAAGAAAATTGGCTTTCCCCTGTAGGCTCTAAAGTTGGGGAATTGTGCGCGGGGGAGGCAATTGAACTATTGCCTCAACCTTTAGAGGATAGATCATGATCCCTCTAGTTGACACGATAAAACCTAATAAGTGTCCCAATGTCACACAAAAACTACACTTGTTGGGATTCAGGCGAATCTGATAGTAGTGACACATATCAAAGATTAGTCGTAAATGGGCGGGATGATCAGATTTATTAGAAGAACATGATGCCAGATCATTGAGATACGCATCAAATATCTGTTTGAGGTCGTGTAAATAAAATGACATGGCCCACTGAAAAATGGCTCTGGCATTCTTAAGGCCAAAAGACATTTTTATATACGTGAATGTACCCCAAGGACAAATAAAAGTCATTTTATGTTGGTACTCGGGCTTGATCTAAATTTGATTATATTCGAAAAAAGCATCCATGAAATAAAATACCTCATAACCTGCACATTCATTGACAATCTGGTCAATAAATGGCGTTGAAAAATTGTCTTTCAGGAAATCTTTGTTTAGGTTGCAAAATTCCATACATACATGAATTGTACCTTGCTTCTTGTTGACAGGAACAAGGTTCGATACCCATTCTGTCAATTCCGTGGGGTAGATGAAACCATCTTTGATGAGTTTCTCTACTTCAGCCTTTATCGTCGCTTCCTTGCGAAGATTGACCGGGTGTAACTTCTATTGGACAAGATTAATATCAGGGTAATTTGTGATTTCATGTTCAACAATACGTGGATCAATGCCTGGAATCTCCTCCTAAGACTAGGAAAAAACATTGTGAAATGATTTAAACAATTCAATGTAGATTTGAATCTCATTAGGAGAACAATCCTCTTGATCAAAGAGATTTTCCACGACGCTAGGGGTTCTAGAGATGTCGATAGGAATCATTTCAACTATACTTTCCATGTTTCCCTTGGTATATAATTCATGCATAGACAGAGGGTTAATATGATAAGGGTCATCTCCATTCATGGTCGTAATGAACTCTCATGCCTCTATTCTCTTAAGCTTGAGTAGGAAATAATATCGGTGGTGAAGATCATCCCAAGATTTGTTTGGACCAGTCATTGCCTCCAGGATCACTTCGTCAAAGGGAAATACTAATTCCAAAGGGTCATAGGTGACAAGTGAGTCTTGAGCCCAGATAGGCTCGAGAACAAGGTCTAGCTCTTGTGGGGGAGCCAGATCAGGCTTGTTGGATAATACTATACACAACCTTGAAAATGGACAAGAACATGGCCATGCCAAGGTTCCCTACCCCTTCCATCGAAGTCGACGGGGAATGTAAATTTCATGGGTCATTAAAGTAACTCATTCTAAAAGACACGACTTGAAATATTACAACCTTCGGCTGGTAGGAGACAACTAAAACAAACCTAAAATCATTGGCAAACGATTGATAATCAAAATTTCCCATTAAATATGGAAACAATATGGAACCTAATTTGACAGTACTTGGCTATGGGTTATCAATCATTGGGACCATGAATGTGTTGAAATTTTATTGCTAGACTAACTGTAGTAAGTAACTAGGACCTCAAGAAGAATAACCAAGCACAAATAAATAAAAAAAATGGGTCTACTCATTTAACCATAGATAATTCTCTTTCATTACCACCCAACCATAGGCATCCTCAAGTGCCACACCCGAGCAAAGCAAGAGACTTGCTACATAAATACATCCAAGAGAAATTCACCCAAATACATAGATAGATGTTGTTACAGAAATGCCTCATATCAGGATGAATTATGTTGCCTCAGATGTGTTAGGAGGGTGATTTGTTGTGTTTCAAATGAGAATGACTCACACTTTTTTATATTAGTTCATCACAACGAAGGGACACACCTTTTCACTTTCACAATAGAGTCAACTTGTGCAACTTGCATATTAATTTTCCTTTACATAATAGGGCCGACTTGTATAAGTTACATATAAATTAATTTCATAATAGGGCCGACTTATTCCTTTGTCTCTCATTATTAGAGAGCGTTTTTATCTTCTCAGGATATCTGTCTGTAGGAGGTCTATTGGATGTGAATACCTCCCACAACTACCAAAAACATCAACATGATGCCCCCGATGAAGGGTCAGAATGGGAGAAGGATAATTGATCAACGGTTATGATCCGACCTTCATGAGAAAAAAAAACATGGTGGATACAATCACTGTCATGGCATAGGTCCAAATCCACCCTAACAAAATAGTGTCGTCGCCTAACAAAAGATTGTCGTTGAGAGGCACATTGACTACTTCTACTTCGATGCACATAGTATTTCCCTCCAACTGCATGAGAAAAGAGGGAATTATGCCATGTGGTCTGAAAGATCGACCGTCAAATCCAGTTAGCAACATGGGTGATGGAGAAAACTTAGGTTGGTTGATGGCCTTCCAACATGCCACCGACATCATGCAAGTCGAGGCACCCTCATCCACCACCATACAAAAAATATCATGTGTCAATGATTTCGTGGCATACACCACTATTATATGAAAAGCGACATGATGAGGAAGACGAGGTTTATGGTCAGTAGGGTAAAAAACAATCATTCATGATTTAGTGGTCTCACCCACTCCCAAGGTGGAAAACAACACTTTCCTCTGTGAGGGGAAAATCTAGAGGACCTCCATAGCATACATTGCACAAGGAGTTTGTGCTAGATCCTCCACGATGGAGTAATTCTAAGAAACCCTTGCATTTGGGTTGTGAGAAGCATTTTTGAACGCACCTTTAGGGATGTGAGTCATCATTTATCCCACCGTACTCTCAATTTGAAGAGGAGTCAGTGGGTTGGAGGCTTCTTTTCCCTTCTCAACATATTTTGTCATTGCATAGTTATGAGCCATGGTCTGTAGATTAGCTTCGACTTTCATCATATAAATGTTGCAGCCCTGTTTTTATTATTAGGCATTGGGGTTCCCTGACTTCCCCCAGCCACGCTCATGGATGAGGAAGCTTGAGCCATATTTTTCCCTTATGCAAATGGTTAGTTAACACAAAAGGTTGTTGTTGTACTTATAGCTTCTAGGCTCCCTCAAGCCGAAGGCATTGGTGAGTCAAGTGGTCGTCTATGCAAATCTTACATAGAAACTTCACCTTTCTCTTCTCATTTTTTCCCTCGCAAACATTATTTGTAGCCTTCTTATCCCCCTTACCCTTCTTGTTTTTAGGTTTCCTCTTTCCCTCGATTTGTTGGTTACCCTTGGGATTTGTCAATTGTAGACTGTGTACATTTGATGTTTGGGTTACGGGGGAAGCCGAACTAGAAGTTTGGCAGGCCACACTCTGTTGAATCAATAACTGTTGTAATTGATTTACTGAGCCTACTATGTCGTCAACGTGAGGCCCAAAATTTTGTTTGGTCTTGTTGAATGTCGACTATGGTGCATCGAGTAGGATCTTGTATAGCATACTGAAATGAGAGTAAATCAAATCTAGTTGTTGGGCTCTCATGATAGCCTCTTATTCAGAAAAAAAATTTGGATGTCGCGACGTCTTTAGATACACAAGGTACCAAGGAATTTAAGAACCATTTGAGTAGAAATGTGGGAGGGACCTTAACTTTGATCAAACTCTTTTGACATCATCATTCTCGGATGTGATCTGAGATGTGGTCAACTTTCATTTTCTCGAAGTTGGCCAACAACTCGATCCCGACATCGTATCTTACTGGTAGCTGGAAATGGTTCAAGAAAACCATGGTCAGGTCGTTAAAGTAAGCGTACTTTGAGATATCAAGCTCGATATACCATTTCTCTACACCCTCTATAAGAGTGCGTTGAAACAAACACAGCTAAACAAAATCATCCTTTAATGAGTTGGATGAGCACCATAAGTGAAAAGTCATGACATGATCACCTGGATATTCACCAGTCTTACCTTCGAACTTAGGGATGTTTGAGGGAAACTTAGTCGGTATGGAGGGACAATGCAGATCATGACAGATCGGGTCATTAAAAAGTCTTGACAAGTCTGAAAAATGCATAGTTTCCAAAAAAGGTAGTCAACATAGTTACCAACTTAATGAGAACTGTGACCTCAAAACGAGAACTCTGGCCCAAAAAACCCATATTTTTGCATAAAAAACATGAAAATCAACCCCCAAATGAAAAAGTGGTGCTAACGGCATCACCATTTTTTCAAACAGGGTCAAATTACAACATTTTTCAAGCA
>CBVK0100620550.1:0-13290 GCA_900067695.1 Picea abies | reverse complement strand
TGTTGATGATCACTTGAAGAAAGATTAAGAATGTTTTAATAGACTTATTATTGTTTAAGCTCAAAGACAACTAATTCACCCCCCACTCTCAGTTGTATTAGTAATTTCAACAAATATAATTAATTTTTCTTTAACAAATCCATTAATACCAAACAAACTGATCATTTTCTAAATACAAGGATGCAATAGGTACTTTTTCTAAGCTTGACACTTGGTGTAGATCAAAGTACTACCCCATCTGGAATATCAATTTTATAGGATCTTTACCATCAAACTTCCTCGCATCGATCTTTGGAATGAAATACTAGTTCACTGGTGTTGACTTGAATTCTTGATGATGTGGATCTTTAAGTGATGAATAATTCTGGAATTCAGTATTGGTGCTCTCCAATTGTGATAAAATACTCCCAATATGTGATTGAGTCTCAACACCATTATTTTTCTTATTTTTAGGATTTCCTTGGATCTCTGTATCCCTTTTAGGGACTCTTTGTAAGAGCATGGATTCTATGGATATTTGCATCTCATTCATTTTATTTTCCATTTGATACATATTTTCATCCATCTTATTTTCCATATGTGCACTATTTTCATTCATCTTCTTTTCCATATGTTCTCAATTTCCATTCATCTTCTCTTCCATATTCTTTTCCATCACATCTTCCATTTCCTTTTTTAGGGATTCTTGAGAACATGATAAATCCACTATTTTCAACATACTACCACTCATTTCATCAACTTGGTTCTTTAATTCAAATAGCCTATTTTCGAAATCTTCATTTTATTTTGACATCCTATGTGAGATTTCTGGAGGTTTATTTGGTGTTGAGATTTTTTTTGGAGCCATGTGGGATAACAATAATAATACTCTTTTATTTTCTCTTTGTCACAAATTTTGAATCACCAAAAATAGATCTTCCAATCAAACGTTATGTCAATTGTAAGTTATGTACCTTTCAAACCCTTAATTTGGAGTATGTATGGATGGCTAATCTTTGTCCTGATATATCTCTGAACTTTGAATCCTTCCGAGTCTAAAACTTTGGCCTATAGTACATTTATATGACTTTTTAAACTTTTAAAAATTTCACAGTATGAACCTTTACTAATAAAAGGTCATATCACAAATACCAAAATGACTTGTTTAAGACTAATTTCAGGATTAGTAAAAATCCCCAACTTCCACAAGATATATTTCACAAATTATAATGATTCAAAATATTAAATTTTGCACATGTAAGTCACTATGTCTCTGCATAATTTTAAAAATTTCAGAGTCTGAAACGTCTCATAAAATAAGTTAAAATGAAAATGTCAATATGACTCTTTTAAAATTGATTTCATGATAAGTCACAAGCCTTGTCTTTTATGGACTATTTATCCAAAAGTATAGAGAAAACGAACCTGAAATTTTTGTCGGTTGTACTATGAAATGTGTCCTAAGTCTTCACAAAATTTAATTGTCTGAAAATTCCCATAAAAATAGTTATAGCAAAAATTCCAAGATGAGTCGTTTAAAACTTAATTCTTGATGAATCACAAACCCTATGTTCCATAAGACTATATCTACAAAATTATAAGGAATCAGACCTTGATATTTTTACCACCTATACCTTGATATTTCATCTTAGACTCCTCAAAATTTCACAGTCTAAAACATCCTAGAAAAAAAGTTGTAGTGAAAATTTCAAGGTGTATCAACTGGAGGAGCGAAACCCTAAGATCGTAAGATCTAATACCAAAGGTTATGATCCAATGCCTTAAATATGATAAAAATTCAATGAATATAGTCCAATTCGGGGGGGAAACCTCCTTTTACAATATATCCAATTCAAAAAACCATATGAAATGAGATAAGATGATCCTAAGACTATGTCTCCTTGGTATATATATATATAGGAGACAAAGGGTACAATTAAGGGTTCTAGTTGACCTATTCATATAGCACTAGAAATGTAATAATTTAATATATAGGGGACTAATAAGGGGTTTTCTATATAATATGGGGCTTTGTCTAGGGCTTAACACATTAGGAAGGTAATTCTCACCTGTGGGAGCAGAATTTTCCTTGTAAACTATCTTTCGCTACTCAAAGGTAACCCTGTAACTCGAGCCATGATTTCTTCTATAACTCAAAATCTGAGCCCCCACACCACAGTTGTGAACAGACAAAAATTCTATGTGAATTCGAGGGAAATGGTGCTATCATAACCCTACAATTGTTCCATATACGCAAGCCACCCTGCATCTCAAAAAATCTGACGCACTTCACGATTACATCACAATCGTTCCATATTGATAGCTTCATGTCATATAGCTAATCCTCCCATTGTAATAGAAAAGTTGGTGGCTTGTAGCAAGGAGTAGTAGCAATGAAAATAGTAGTAGCAACAGTAGAAACAATGAAAACAATAGTAAAATGAGGAGGATGGGAAGTCAGTGGCTTGTAATGGGGAGTAGTAGCAATGACAACAATAGTAGAAACAGTAGAATCAGTGGAAACAATAATACAACGAGGAGGATGGGGGTTCAAAATTTGCCAAATATGGAAGGGATGTCGAAAAAGAACACGACAATATGGTGATATAATGGGAAATTATGGTGGTGTTTATGGTAAGAGGGAAAGTATAGTGGTAGTAATGGTGTGAGCGTTGATGGTGAATGGTGAGGTTGATCCCCTCAATTGAAGTGTAATGTCATCCTCGGTATGCAAAGAGTACGAAAGACATCTAATCATAATGATGCATTTAATGAATGACGTGAGTGAAAAGGAACAAATGTACATACGTACTTACCCAGGATATTTGATCGTGATGGAAGCACACACAAGGATATCGTCTGACAGAGGATTGACATGACGTGGAATCAATGTGGAAAAGTGGTAACAATCAAAGTGTGCTCATATGCATCAAAAGAAATAAAGGTGCGAGACTCATAGAAATTGGTGGACCAAGAGTGGTATGGAAGGATATGTAGCAACCTAAGCAGAGAAGTGTTAGGAGGATCTGCAGCATGTGTCAGTTGTCTTGAGAAACCAACCTGATGAAGTTGTTACAAATGTCCTTATGGAGTTATAAAAATGGAGTTGCAGCATGTGAAAAATGGTGTTTGTAACTAAAAGTATGGTGAAATAAGAGAGTGGGAAGAGTGGAAGTAGAGGTATGATGAAATAGAGGTGTAGCAAATGAAATGGAAAATAAAGGAATAGAAATGGAGATGTGGGAGACTAGATTGAGACATAATAAAAAGGATCTATAGCAAGTGGTACTCAAAATGGTTCAGCAGCAAGTGAAAAGAGATAATTGAAAATGTAAGCTACAACAAAAATTTTGAGAACAACTTACAAAGAAAAAAAAGGTTAGCAAAAAAAAAATTCTATTTTTTTCTTTTTAAATTACTCTACAAATATCAATTTGTTGTAGGTACAAGTGGCATAGCCATTGTACCATCAACCTTCAAATTTGAATAAGTAGTGAGATCTTTAATGAAGAAATCTTTGGATAATGGCTTTTGATACAATCTCAGGCGATGAACATTGGCCATGAGAGTTATCCAATCTTCATCAATGGTACACATATTTATAGAACCATTGTCATATACAGTGTCAACCTTGTATGGTCCCAACCAACAAGTAAAAAACTTGCCCTTAAAATCCTTGAATCTTGAGTCATACAAAAGGGCCTAATATCCTACAGGAAACTTATTTTTCTTAATGAACTTGTCATGCCACTTTTCCCACTATTGTTGAACAACCGAGATGTGAAGTAAGGTCGCTTGATGAATTTCATCAAGTTCATTTATTTGTTCCAAATGGTGTTTTTGAGCTTCTGAGAGGTTTAATCCCACATGTAGTGTTGTTATTAATGTATTCATTTCAAACTCAATCGGAAGCAATACATGTTTACCATACACAAGTTCATAAGTTGTGAAACCAATGGTATTATGCCAAGTGGTACAATAAGCCCATAGAGCCTCTAGAAGTTTGTTGGCCCAATATTTGCGATGGATCTGCATAGTCTTGGTTAGGATTGATTCCATAACTATATTTGTAACTTCTACCTGGCCATTGGCTTGTGGATGGTATGGTGTAGGCATCCTATGTCGAATATGATACTGGTTAGTGATGGACTAAATGAGTTTGGAAGTGAACTATCTCCCATGATTTGTAACAATATCTCATGGTACACCATGGTGGACAAAGATCTGCTCATATAAAAAATCTACTACTACTTGTTTTGTAGCCCTCAAAGGTTCTTTGGTTTCAACCAATTTGGTGACGTAGTTGGTGCAAACCAAGATGTGAGCCTTCTATCTTGATGGAGGCAATATGGGGCCCACAAAATCAAGAGCATGTTTTTCAAAAGGCTCCACTATGAGTTGATTCTGAAGTGGCATTTCATTAGATTGAACAAGTTGTCCCGTTCTCTGGAAACTGTCACTACTTCTTGTGTACTACTTGGCATCTCGAAAAATGTTGAGCCAATAGTAGCCTAGCTGCAATACCTTGTGCCCAGTTCTTTTATTCACAAATTTTCCACCATAAAGTCCATCATGACAAGATTTTAGGATGTCATAAATCTCATCCTCTCAAACACAACGTCGGAGTATTAGATCTATCCATGTGCCAAAGCGGTAACCTTGAACCCGAGAGTACATGGAACTCTACTTAATAATCATTTGTATTTCTTTTGGTAAGAGATATCCTAGATGTTTTCCTGCAACCAAATAGTTAGCAATATCTTCAAACCACAGTGTGTGAATAGACAATGCAAATAAATGTTCATTGGGAAAGGCAACTTTGACAAGGATAGCATCCCCGTCATTAGTAAGTCAGGAAAGGAAGTCAACCATAACATTCTTCCTTCCAAACCTATCAAGGATGGTGATGTTGAATTCCTGCAATAGTAATAACCACCTAGTCACCCTACCATTAGTAATCAATTTATTAAATAAATATCGAATGGCAGAATGATCAGTATGTATAAAAACAGAATAGCCAATAATGTAATGATGAAATTTGTTGATAGCATACACTAATGCAAGGAATTATTTCTCAATATCTGTATAATTTGATTTCGTAGGGGCAATATTTTTGCTAGTGAAGTAAATTGGATAGGTATTTTGTTCTTATTTTTGTCCTAATACTACCCCAATGCTTTTTTTTGAAGCATCGGTAGAGAAATGAAAGGGTAGGGACCAATCTGGTCCTCTCAGCACAGATGCTACAGATAAATTTTCTTTCAAATCTTCCAAAGCAATAAGACATCGGTTAGTACAATAAAATTTTCTATCATATTTAAGTAAAGTAAACAAAGGAGATGGTAACTTAGTGAAATTTTTAATAAATCTACAGTAGCAACCAACATGTCCTTGAAAATTGTGAACATCTTTTTTATTATTGGGTCTGGGAAGCTTAGACATTACCTCTATTTTCACGGGGTCCGCCTTTATACCTGTAGGAGAGACATGGTTCCCATGGATAATTCCCTTGATTAGTAACAAATGACATTTTTCATTGCTAAGTGAGAGATTTGTTTATTGGCACCTCTTCAAAACTTCACCCAAGCTATTCAAAGCTTCCTCAAATGTATTCCCATAAACATTGAAGTCATCCATATACACTTCTACACAATCATGGATCAATTCAGAAATTTTACCAAGGACAACTCGTTCAAAGGTGGCAGGTGAATTACATAGAACAAAGGGAAAGACTTGGTAAGCAAAGGTCCACCATGGGCAGGTAAAATTTGTTTTTTCTTGATCCCCGAGGGAAATGTAGATTTGATTGTATCTGCTAAACCCATCAAGGAAAGAAAAAATAATTATTTCATGCCAATGTGTCTAAAAATTTATCTATAAAAGGTCGAGCAAAGTGATCATTTACAGTGGATTTGTTTAGTTCACGATAATCAAAACAAATTTACCACTTCCCATTCTTCTTAGGAACAATCACCAGTGTTGAAACCCACTGACTGTTGGAAATAGGATAGATGAAATCGACATTGAGCAACTTTTGTAGCTCATCTTTCACTATTTATCATAATGCAAGATACATATGTCAGTGGGGTTATCCAATGGGATGGGATTCATCTTTTATGTAAACGTGTTGAGTGTAAAGATGGTGATGGATTCCTCTAATATCAGTATAGTAATCCCATGCAAATGCACCGCTATGTTTTTGTAGTGGTGAAATCAATTATTCCTTTTGTAAAGTATCCAACTCACTATTGATATTCAAAGGTTTACCAGGGATGATCTCTAGAGGTGTACTTGAGGACTTTGTTATGGAATAAAATGGGTGAGTCATGTAGTCTAATTATAAGGAGAGATCACTGATTGAACAATTCTATTGAATGTTCTAGTCCAAAATATATCCAAATAATATGGAGGATGGGTACTGAAATGAACTATGATCTATAATAAAGTTATTAGTTATGGCAGCTTCAGTCTCTTCCAGCTAGCTGGAGAACTATAGGAGTTTGTCATAAATTGGGCAGTTTTAACTTCTTTATGGTCTCCTTTGTCATTGTGTTTATGGAAGCCCCTGGATCAATTAAAATATTGGAGATACAAGTATTGTTAATGTGAACATCAACAATAAAGATCCCTAGATATAAGTATTTTCCCAAGCATACGATCCGCTAATTAATCGACAACATGGACAGTAGGAGGATCATTTTTCTTCCCACCGGGCTTCTTTAGGTACACTTCTCAAATAGGTTTGGCATAAATAGGGACATCCTTAATTGCTTGAAATAGTAGGATCTTGACATGCACATTTCTTTACTCCCTGAAAAAGTGGGTAAGGGCTTTGTCTAAACTTAACCTCTCTGGATAGGGAGGTAGTTTCTCACCCATAGGTAGTGATTGTTCTGAGTTTTTCAAGGAGGTGACTTGTGATGCACTTGGTGGATTGGTAGCATGTTGGTTTTGTACAGAGTTGTCTCCTATTGGGTTGTCCTTTGAATCATCCTTTGCAATGATTAGAGTAGTTGGATTATTAAGGATTCTCCCTTATATTAAATGTACATTCTAACAATATGTAAGGGTGAGAACATAAGTAGGAGAAATAGACAACTCACTATTGTAAGAGGATTGAGTTGGTTTATTATTCAAGTTGGTAGTTGGTTGGGTATGTAATTGTGGTCTTAGTGAAGAGTTGTTAGTAGGAAGTTGTAATTGTTGTTGTTGCTAAGGTAATTGGCACTGTTGTTGTGGAAATTGTGGGGTCACTTGTGGTTGTTGTGTTCCAAAAGGAGAACCATGCCAACCTTTTGTCCATTGAGAGCCTTGAGATGGTTGGGATGGCCATAATTTCCAAGGCATGGAGGAGTACCAAGGATGATATGGATATTGCAATGGTTAGTCCAAAAGGTATTGTAAAATTGTGAAGGGTATTGGACCATACCTGGAGGTTGCGGCTACCAAAGTCACTTTTGATCAATGAAGAAAATATTCTTTGCTTCTTCATTATTTCCTTAGTACACAAAGTTTAGTCCTAGGAGAGAGGGGAAACTAGTAGTAGCATGGTTATGTTTACAAATTCCACATATTTTAGTGTTCTTCAATGGACAATCCCTTAGGGGATGCTTCTTCTTATATTTGGAGTATAATATAGATAATGTTTTCTCTACCTTTTCCTACTTCCTTTTGACCTATAATGTATCAAATTATGAGCTCAAAGAACTAAGAATATCAGTTTTAAATGATCCAACAAGTTACCAATTTCGAACCAAATAATTCCTCCTCCAGCTAACTTTGTGATTCTGGGAGCAACGTCTCGAGGATTCTTCCTCTGTTTTGAATACTTCTTGCAAAATTCACGAATGTCATTAAAGCTTAAGTGGGAAGTGTCTCCTCCTCCCATCAAATTCAAGATATCCATGCATTCATCTCGAATACCTCTGATCACGATAGTACACAAAGCGTCTTTAGCAAGTTGACTTTGTTTTTATCTTTGTAAATTATATTGGAACCTTTCCACATAATCTTCTAAGCTCCCATCCTCCTTTTGAGTCATTTTAACTATTTCTTCTTGTAAGTCCTAGGACCGGCATTAATATTGATATTTATTTAGAAATGTATGTCTCATTTCATCCAAGTATGGATGGTGTTCCCCCGAGACCCATGAACAAGTGAAGAGTTGTGTTCTTCAAGGTGTCAAGGAATAATTACAGCTTATGGGCATCCAAAGTGTAGTTGTAACTTTTGCATAGGACGTCTAACTGGAAAAGGAAGGTATCCATATATTCACTAGGGAAACCATTGAAATTTGGAAGAACTAATGGAGAAATATTTTTCATCATCCTCACTCCTTGGTCATCAATTGGAAACTCGAAAGTCATAGTCTCTGCTACTAATTCCTATGAATAAATTTTCATTTGGATCAGCAATATTCAAAACAAGTGAACTAGTAAGTAATTCCTTTACTTTCTTCACATTTTTGTATCCATTCAAATTTGATTCTCTTATTTTGTAAATATGTAATGGGATGAGCAATCTTGGAAAATCCCTCTATGAATCTTTTGTAGTATCAAGCAAGCCCTATGAATAACCTTACCTTTGTTATATTCTTTGGTGTTGCCCATCCTCTAATAGCTTCAATCTTCTCTAAATCTACTATCATCCTTATTATCGTTGTTGGGATGATCTAGTGGTCTAGATTCCACGGCATGTAATTATTAATCCAGGTAGGCTTGGCACAATATGTGCAAAACTAGTCTTGAAATTGCCTAATGCAGGAGTATCAACCCACCTCCGAGAAATCATCGAAAGCAAGTTTCTGGAAGGCGCACTTGTCTAAAGACAAGGTGACTTGTTATTTGTTGGCTCAAAAATTATTATTTAGAGCATGAAAATCGAGATAATCGACAGATCTCACGGGATGAATTCGAGATCTTAGCGAGGAAAACTTGGATCTGAAATGATCCACGATCTTGTGTTTTTGCTTTAAAAATTGTAATCTGCAATGTATTGTGGGAGCTGACACAATGTAAGGTAAGGCCAGGCCTGGAAGGTCGTACTTTGTATTATTGAAGCTCTAGCTAATAGAATTACGTTTTTATTGTGAGTCCAGGGGGTTTTGTGTTAAAATTGCGTGTGTAAATTTCGTTGTATTAAATAGTTTGAATGCATATGATATGAGAGTGACAGGTTTAAGAACGTGGACTGTAGGTTTCAAGGAGACAGTAATTATCGACCTGTTGAAATTGCAGGATTGATACTTAATCGAAGCGACAAGACTTGATCGTTGATCATTATAGATCAACGATCAGAAATCATTTCCTTTAAACGCGTTATGTGCATACTTGACCGGGACCAAGCAATTAATTATCATGGAGTCTAAACTGATGCATCGGTGGGACGACCCAATACATTGGCAATAATTTCCAGCTGCGACTTATGATGTTGGCATCCAAATTTGTTCCCAAGGGTCGGTTTTAATGAGATTATGTGCACAAATTAGTGATAGCACCGTCATTGAGAGAGGTCTGAGAATGATGTGGGTGCGAATTGGAAATTCTGCATGTGTGCAGAGCTAGAACGAGATCGGGTTTGGTCTTCATAAAGAGGCTCCAGTGCTAATTACAAGGTGCACAAATGTGAGGAGGAATTTAATTGCTACCAAGGACGTGATTAGTCCAATTTTGTGGTCCCATAACCCACGGGCTTGAGGTATGAATATTGGCTCAGTCATCAAGTGGTATCCGAGCAGGAAATTGTTTCTGCAAGTTTATTAAAGGGAGAATTTATTTCTCACCTCTTCTGTTAGTAGCAGCAGGACAAAAGAAGAACGACAATTGTAATAGTTCTAAAGAGAATTCATTACATTAAGTAATAGCATTCCAAATCCCAAGAGGTTGTGGCAAAGGAGGTCGCAGAGGCAGACCAGTTGCAAATGTAGAGGTGGTGGAGGAATTGAGAGCTCTGGTGTAGAAATGGAAGCCATGAGGGATGAAAATCGACGGGATCCTGAAGCAGGTGATGTCAGTGATGAAGAACAAGATGTTTCAACCAAGGAAGAAACCACTGAAGAGAATGTTGCAATGAAATTGTTGAAAATGGCCATGGGAGCTAGTACAAAGTCCAAAACAGAGGTAGCAGCTTATGATGGAAGTTTAAACCCAGAGGAGTTGATTGACTCGGTTAATGTTATGGACAAGCACTTTGATTATGAAAAAACCCCTGATGACAAGAAGGTGAAATTTACAGTCACAAAGCTGAAAAGTCGTGCCTTATTATGGTGGGATGGTGTTCAAGTCACAAAGCTGAAAAGTCGTGCCTTATTATGGTGGGATGGTGTTCAAGCAGAGAGAAAAAAGAAGAACAAGCATCCAATTAAAAGTTGGGACAGGATGGTTGTAAAGTTGAAAGGTAAATTTGTACCTAAGGATTATCAGTTGGTTTTATACATGCAGATGCAGAATTTGAGACATAGAATGATGACTGTCAGAGAGTACACTGAAGAATTTTACAAGGTGAACATCAAAGCAGGTTATACAGAGGAAAAATCTAAGAATACTGCAAGGTATATAAATGGTCTCAAAATGGAGATCCAAGATGAATTGAGTCTCTTATCACCAAGTACATTGGAGGAGACATACCAATGTGCCTTAAAGGTGGAAGAGAAACTGAATAGAAAGCATAACTCAGGAAGAGGAAAAGGAAAAGGTCAAGCCTACAGAGGTACGGGACAGCAAGCTGGAAAGAACAAGTTTTCAACTCAAAAGGAAGAAATCAATACATCAAATTAGCAAGAACAATCCTCAAGAGAAAGAGGAAGAGATTTCATAGGAAGGAGATATTTTTAGAGAGGTTGAGGAAGAGGTAGAGGATATGAAGTCAGGTGTTATACATGTGGTAAAACAAGCCATATGTCATGGAATTGTCTAGAGAATGTTGCAAGATAGGGAAATGTACATATGGTACAAGATGAGGATGAAACTGGAGCACAGGAGGAAAATGTTGAGGTTCCAGAAGTAGGAGAAGTTTTATTGATGAAAAGGATTTTGTTGAAGCCAAACAAAGAAGTACATGAACCAGCACAGAGGAAGAATTTGTTTAGAACAATGTGCAAAGCAAAAGGTAAGTGTTGTAAATTGACTTTTTTATAATGTTAGTACTAATAATTTGGTTTCTGTAGAAATGGTGGAAAAATTAGGATTGTAGAAGGAGTCGCATCTTTACTCCATATAAAGTTTCATGGTTGCAAAAAGGACACCAAGTGTTGGTGAATGAACAATGCAGAGTAGAATTCCAAATTCGGAATTACAAAGATCAAGTCTTGTGTGACATTATACCCATGGATGTTTTCCATGTGTTGTTGGGAAGGCCTTGGCAATATGACAAAAATGTGATGTATAGTGGCCGAGAGAATAAATTTACATTGGAAAAGGAAGGCAAAAAACATACTCTTATTTTTCTCAAGGATGAACAGGCAGAGGAGCAAACAAATTCAAAGGTATTGTTGGTCAAGGAAAAGGAATTTCTTAAGCACATCGAAGAAGAGGTAAGTTGTGTTGTAGTTGGTAAACCTAGAGTTGTTTTAACCAACACAAAGATAGATGATCTGCCTATGGAAATTCAGAAATTATTAGAGGAGTATATTGATATTGTGTTTGATGACTTGCCAAATGAATTACCACCTGTTAGAAGCATTAGTCATCACATAGATCTAATTCTTGGAGAAATTTTGCCAAATAAAAAAGCTTACAGGATGACTCTAGCAGAGAATGAGGAAATGAGGAGTCAAGTACATGAATTGCTAAATAAAGGTTTGGTTAGAGAGAGCTTAATCCCATGTGTTGTACCTACAGTTTTAAGTCCAAAGAAAGGAGGAGATTGGAGAATGTGCACAGATTCCAGAGCCATAAATAAAATCACCATTAAGTATTGTTTTCCTTTACCAAGAATAGATGATTTAATGGATCGTTTGAGTGGTGCCAAGTATTTTTCAAATATTGATTTAAAGAGTGGATATCATCATATAGAATGAGGGAAGGTGATGAGTGGAAGACAACCTTCAAAACAAATGATGGATTGTATGAGTGATTAGTTATGCCTTTTGGTCTAACTAATGCACCAAGTACTTTTATGAGATTGATGAATGAAATACTTAAAGTATTCATAAGAAAGTTTGTCATTGTGTATCTCGATGATATTCTTGTTTTCAGTAAAACAAGAAAAGAACGTGTTAGGAACTTAAATTTGGTTCTAAAGAAACTACATCAAGAAAAACTCAACCTGAAGAAATGCACTTTTATGTAGACATAATTGGTTTGTTTGGGTTTTGTAATTTCACAAGAAGGTTTCAAAATGGATCCAGAAAAAGTGAAAATTATTAAAGAATGGCCATCTCAAAGAAACATATTTGAAGTCAAAAGTTTTCATGGGTTATCAAGTCTTTATAGGAAATTTATCAAAAAATTCAGTGGTATTTGCTCCTTAATGTTAGAAACCGTAGAAAAAAGAGAGACAACTATTTAAATGGATTGAAGCAACATAGAAAGGGTTCAAGTTGTTGAAGGAAAAGATCACTGAGAAGCCTATATTAGCTCTTCGAGATTTTAACAAATTGTTTCAAGTCAAATGTGATGCAAGTGGTATCAGAGAAGAAAAAGTTTATACGTGCAGTGGAAGGAAGTACAAGTATGTTGAGGTTTGTTAAGTAAATTGGTCTTTATGATTATGTAGGTAGCAGCAAAGGAAGGTGAGAATATTTGCAGCAGCCTAGAGAAAAGAGTGCTCATAAGGTTTCAGAAGAGAGAACCAGAGAGATGCCAAAAGACTGAGCTCAGAGGAGAGAAGCTTAGTGAGGTATAAGCATGAGAGACTTGTTACTGCAGAGGTTTAGTTGCAACTCACTAGTTAAAGTTGTTATGAGAAGACAAAGAAAGTATATGACCAGGAGGTCATAAATTTTTCTCCCGAGGAGTTTGATGCAGGAGCATCGACCCACCTCTAAGAAATCATCAAAAGCAAGTTTCTGGAAGGCGCACTTGTCTAAAGACAAGTTGACTTGTTATTTGTTGGCTCAAAAATTATTATTTAGAGCATGAAAATCAAGATAATGGACATATATATCCTGAATGGGGTGTCTACGCTCTCAACAAATGGACAATTAGAGGGGAGGCCAACTGGCCAGGTCTCCTGCCACCTAGAGCTGGCACATGCGAACCCTCCCTCTACCGTCACCTCATGAGTTTAAACTCTCAGCCGCCACTCCTCGGCTTTCACTCGTTGCGTGCCTGCTGCTATCACTTGACGACTTGCTTCGTGGGAATTTTAATG
>CBVK0100620534.1:0-15108 GCA_900067695.1 Picea abies | reverse complement strand
CCATATGCTCTGCCACAATTTTTACCAGACCGACTAGTGTGCCACGAGGTCGCACGATAAACAATACTCGTTGGGATTAGCAAAGAGCACAAAGCGGTACAAAAAAAGGTATGGCCATCTTTTCCCTTACATATTGGTGCGTTTTCTTTATTGGATTTCGGCCACTCCAAAGGGGAGGTCATGGCCTTAGAAGAAATAAAGTTGGTAAACATTGAATTCAAGAGCATGACCCACAAAAGGTCGTGGGTAACCACATGGCCAGTTGCAATCTGAAAAGGTATGAACAAGAGGATTCTCCTCAAGACGAGATTTACCGAGGAGCAAGATATTATTCGGAGTTCTTAGGTCAGGTTTGAGCTCTGACACCCGATAAAGTGATTGAATTCTACGACTTCCATAGGCATCGAAGAAGTATCCTCCCTAAAGTGTTACAAGGAGGAGCCCCGATGTCTCCAACTACACAACAAATGGAGACTCGAAGTCAAGAAGCCATAAGCTCTAGTAAATAAGAAACCTGGGAAAACTTAGAGAAAATTGAGGTCTTGACTCAGAAAGAAGATACCCCGGTGACAGATGTATCAGGTGATCGGGCCAAAGATCAAGCAGAGATACTAACAAAGAAAGGGGAACATAGGCCATTATCTACACTAGATAAATCAATTATAGATGAGACCGGAAAATAGTCATCTATAGAAATCAAGAGCCCCATTCAGTTTGTCACACCTTTACAGTTCACCAGAGGGAACCTCGATGCAGAGGTAATATTCATAGAAGATTTCACACCAATTCCTATGGAAGAGATACCTCCTTCCGATTTCTTTTTCAACAAGAAAAGGAAAGTTGTGGTGAAGAGAGAAACGCACAAAAGGGCAGGTGCAGCGGTCAAAAGACACAGAGTACTAATTTATGGAGAAGCCTTAAAAGAGGTATAATTCACTGAAGAAATAGCAGGTTCATTGGGGGCTTATGCAACAGCCAACCAATTTTCGGTTGGAAATTTAAAAGAACGGTTGAAGAAAAAAGACCTGCTAATAAACCAATTACAAAACCAAATAAAGACTATATAATAGGACATCATAAGCGAGGTCGACAAGGGATTCTAGAAAATAATAGCTAGCGACAAACAAGAAATTCAGCAGCTTAAAATCAACCTGGAGGAGATGCATAAGAATGTGCAAGTGAGTGAAGGACGGGCCATCCAACAGGATGAGTTGGTAAAACAATTACATGCCAAAGACAATTCCACTAAGAACATGGTTGTGGATCTAGCAGTGCTTCAAGCTCATGCATTGGAAGTGTGAAAGAAATTGGAAATAGCACAACAAAGCCTTTTTACTAAGGTAAAAATCATTCAAAATCATTTTCGGGTGGTGAACCAATCATTGGATAATATTTGTTTCAGAGAAAGAGAGGCTACTGCAACTAGGACCACTTTTCAAGAAGTAGTTGTAGGATCGACCAGAGAAGGAATGTATGTAGTTCCTAGGTTGTCTGTTTCAGAGCAGATCAAAGGTGATATAATATTGAATACCTGGGAAACCAACATAGCCGAAAGTAAAATAACAGCTAAAGAAATCAAAGAGGCTTATGAAGAAGCTTTTCACTCGCTTAATAAAGAGTCATTAGGCCTTGGAAAAGAGGATAATTTTGAAGTACTAGGACAAATCGACATAGTAAAACATCAACTTGATATCAAAGCAAGCTTAGAAGAAGCTCAAGTTGAACTCTCATAGCTAAAAAAAGTTGACATCACTATGATAGATAGATGGTCGGTAAAGCCTAATCTACAGTTAGAGTCAATGACTTCAGAAG
Organism: Picea abies; assembly: GCA_900067695.1. Classification (NCBI taxonomy): domain Eukaryota; kingdom Viridiplantae; phylum Streptophyta; class Pinopsida; order Pinales; family Pinaceae; genus Picea; species Picea abies. The sequence goes on along the minus strand of CBVK0100620534.1, from coordinate 13,296 downwards.
ACAAAAGAATGAAAGACAGATTACCACAATTAGAAAAGAAGTTGTATATTTTTTAGGCAAAAGACATGACAGAACCCTCCAGACTAGTGGCACAATTTGTACGCAGTTGTGTTGAATGTATTGAGCGAGGGAAAGGGAGTACCTTAAAAGATCAATGAGGTAATATGTATACATCTCGTTATTAGAGATTATTTTTGTTTGAGCTGGAAAATAAGAGAGGAAAACGCCTTTGCTGGCATAAGAAAGAGACAGAGGAGAACTAAGTGAAGTGTTCCAAGTTTTTCATTTTGTAATCGTTTCTTTTTAGAAATAACGAGAATTCCAACCACCTAGGGTTGAAAATCTTTTGTATAAATACATACTTAGAAGAATGAAAAAGGGGCTGGTTTTTATCATATGTAATTGAGAAAACTCTCCTCATTGAGGATTAATACAAGTACATATCAGAGATTCCACATTTCATCCAGTTTGAGTTATGTGTTCTTATGTCTTTCCACATATCAGCATCCTTTTCTATATTTCCTTGATGAATGCTTTATATCAATTTAGTGCAATACCTACTATGATTACATTTCATTTAGTTATCTGATAGCGAACAATTTTTCCTCTGTATTTACTGTTAGTAAATATAAGACCTGTGAGTTAATTAGATTTCTATATTTTATGCTTCATTTAAGGTTATATGATCTATTTTCTTCTTCTGTAACAAAGTAAGATTCTTCTGTAACTGATGCCTTTCTTTGTCTAACAGCTTTATTCTTTTCTCTCATTACATTCAATACTTTTAATTTTAACTCAGTCATAAAAGACGGCCTCTAAGTTGTTATACTGCTAATTCAATTTAAGGAATTTTTCTCACATAACTGAGGTAGAAAAAGCAAACATTAAAACCTTCCTTATTTCTTGAAGCCTGACATTATTCTTTGAGCCTTAAGTATAAACTCAGGAACAACATGAACCATAAACAAGCTAGAATGGAGATATGCTAATAGATTTCTTTGTATTTACCCTATCTTCCCAAAGTGCAAAAATCATCTTTTTGTGCCAAGACTTCTTATTCTCCTGCAATAAATTTTTGATGATCCTAATCAAGCTCTTGTTAGATGAATCGACCAAACCATTACCTTGTGGGTAATAGGTTGTTGAGTGACTAAGTGTGATACCATAATTACTGCGGAAAATTACTAAATTTTTTGACTTAAAAGTAACAACATTATTAGTAATAATTCTTCTTGGACAACCAAATCTTGAGAGTATATTACATTATGAAAATGAATGATGATTGAATCGGTTGCTTGTCAAGTGGGAACTGCTTCTATCCACTTTGTAAAATAGTATGTGGTTTTTAAATCCATATATGTTGAGATGAGGATGAAGGATGCACTTCTCCTATAAAATCCAAGCCCCACTACCGAAAGGGATCTTCTACAGAAATAGGCTTCAAGGGTAAAGGCAATAGCTTTCCCTTCCCTTCAAATATATGACACTCATGACAGATGGAAACCTGCTTGTACACATCAACAAATATAGTGGGCCAGTAAAACCCTGATCTAAGGATTTTATTAACCATTGCTTTCCAATAATGATGACCCCCACAGTCACCCTTATGGAATTAGTTCATGGTATGCTAAGCTTCATCCTCTAAAAGACAATTCAATAACACTCCACCAGGGTCTTTCCAATAGAGGGAACCATTAAGTGCACAAAACATTGTTTCCCTTTGTTTCAAAAATATGTCTTTGGTCTTTCTCAATTCAGGAGGAGCCTGCAAGTTTTGTAAAACAAAGATAATTTCATTGTACCAAGGTGAATCCAAGAATTTTTTACTTACCTGAGGAGAGACTTCTTCTTCTACACTTTGTGAAATATCAACAATAAAATTTACTCCCAGTAGATCAAAGTTTGATTGTGTCATCATTTGAGAAATTCATTGCCCTTTAATTAGTTTTGTAGGTTTAATCTCCAAGTCCTATTCTAAGAGGGTTGAAATCCACTTACCTCTCTTTCCCTCAGGATCAGGTTGAGTCAAAATGTCCTTTACAACATTGTTGGGAACATATGCAATAACATGAGAGTGTAAAATATTCATTCTGGACTCTTTCAAAGCCTTTGCTAGGGCATAGGCTTGCTTTTCCATAATATTGAACTTAAGAGTGGAATCCCTCAAGGACCTGCTGAAAAAAGCAATAGGATGCTCTTGATTCTGATTGTTTTTTTCCATTATTACTCCTTCTATAGTGTGCTCCGAGGCAAAGGAGAAAATAATAAAATCCCTTGAAAAGAAAAGACTAACCAAGACAAGAGATTTGGTCAAATATACCTTTACCTCATCAAAAGACTTTTTTCATCTATTTTCCATCTTATCAGATTTCCTTTCCTCAACTTCTTTTTGATATGCTTTAATATTTCATCCAGATTTGGAATAAACCTTCTTAAAAAAAGTATCCTACCCAAAAAAGATTGTGCTTCATTTTTGCTTCTTGGAGTACTGATTTTTTGTATTGCAGCCACTCTATTGGGGTCAATTATGATACCATCCTTTGAAATTATGTGTCCCATCAATTTTCCTTCCTCCACAGCAAAATTAGACTTCTTTGGGTTGAGAGAGATCCCAAATTTTATGCACTTTTCAAAAACTTGCTTCAATTGTTGCAAATGTTCACTATCAGAGTTTGAATACACAGTTATATCATCTAAGTAAATGACAATGAACTTATCTTTCTCCATAGCAAATGTTATGTCCATAACCCTATGGAAGGTTTCCCTTGCATTCATGAGTCCAAAGGTAATTTTAGCATACATGAAGGTACCCCATGGGGTTGTAAATGTTCTCTTCTCTTAGTCATCTGGGTGCACCATGATTTGGTTGTATCCAAAAAACCCATCCAGCATTGAAATTTTCTAAGAGCCTACAATATTTTGTAAGATGTGATCTATTTTGGGCAAGAGGTAATTTTCCTTGAGAAAGACATTGTTTAAATTCCATAATTATATACAAATTCTTATTTCTCCACTTTTCTTTCTGGCATGTACAATATTATCTAGCCACTTGGAAAACCTCAAAGAAACAATTATTTTAGAAACAAACAATTTCCTTGCCTCCTTCTCAATGAGTGGTAGAAAGAGTGGGCTGATCCTTCTTAGTTTTTGTATGAAAGGTTTTTGATCTTCTTTAATTGGTATTTTGTGTTGAATTATGTTCTTGTCATACACTTTCACATCTTCATAACTCCAGGAAAACACACCAGAAAATTGCCTCATCAATTCAAGACATTTCTTCCTTTTTTAGGGGTCAGGGACTTGGACAACTTGACAAATTTGGGCTCTTTATCATTCCCTGCTATTTCATTGACATAGCCATATGGGACTGAAACAAAATCTGCATATTCATCTTTATCATAAAAAATCTCCTCATCAATTTAGACATTTGCATACTCTTCTTCCATCTCCAGAAATCTGATAATTTGCTTGTCATTTTCAAATACCTTCTAGTATTTGACATTATCTGGAATGGTTGGAATGTGCTTGAACTCAATTTCATATTTATTGTTGGGATAAATTGGGATATTTAAAACACTTATTGATGTGGCAAGAGCATCCACAATCGGATTTTGTCCCCTTGGCACCACTAAAATGTTATAATCACAAAAATTTTCAAGAAAATCCAAGACTAGATTCCTATAGTCCCTCATTCTAGGATGCTTAGTTTGGTATATACCTTTGACTTGGTTGCTTACAAGTTCAGAGTCTCCATGTACAAATATCCTCTTTCCCCCCAAATATTTCAAAGTGTTCAGACTTAGAATAAGAGCTTCATATTCAACCATGTTATTTGTGCAATCAAAGGCAAACTTATAGGAACCGAGTTTTGAATTAGAACTAGCGTCAGGAGGAATAATCCAAACACCTGCCCCTGCTCCCTTTTTGTTGACTGCTCCATCAAATTCCATATTCCATATACCCTCATCTTCAATTTTGTTTTGTTCTGAAATTGATTATGCTTGTTGATCTTTAGGATCATTTTGATCATCTTCCTCAAGACACAAATTATTATAGAAAATTGTAGACCCAATATCAGTATCAATTGAATAGATAGGATGGTTGTTGGTCTTATCTTTTCTACTTACCATGTATTTCAATAAGAATTCCCTGTATAATCTTCTATCTTGCCCAAATACTAGAACTGTAGCATAAGACATATCCATTTGTAGAGTGCCTTTGAGTTTAGCAGCCCATGACCTTGATAGTATCATTCCAAACTTAAGAGGAATGTTTGCAACAACTAAATCCATGACCATACTTTTTGATGGAATCTGCGCTAAAGAAACAACAATGTCCTTGATCAGACCCAAACACTTTACTTTTCTAGAGTCAAAGGAAAACAAATCTTTATAAGGTCTAGAGATATCCAAACCCAACTCCTCCATGATCACCTTTGGCATCAAATTGTGAGATGCCCCTGAATCTAGCATCGCAAGAGTTACATCATGAATATTTAGACTGATATAGAATGGAGGAACATCCCAATCATCACCACTTTCTTCAACCCGAGGGCCAAACATAATGGCAGAGTAATCATCTTGTACATTAAGGGTATCAGATGTTTGTTCCATTTTAAGCATTTTTATATTCTGATTTTTATATTCCACATTTCTGATCAATTCATTAAAGGGCACAAAAATCTTAATTTTCGCCATTTCACTTTCAAAATTGAAGGGGGGTTTAACTTTTTCTACCTCTTTAGTGGTTGCCTCTTTCCTTACTTATGGAACCTTCCTTGGGGGGTCTTCTTTTTGCTTACCTTTATCTGGTGTGTCCTTTTTTAGAAGATCTTTTTCTTGATGAATTGAAGAGGTCATATCAACTTTGGGGTCCTTTGGAGGATTTGTTATTTTTTTCTTATTTATGAGATTATATTTTTTATGAAATTCCATGATTGCATTATGATATCCTTTCATGTAATCCTCCTTCTCCATTGACTCATCCTTTTTCTCTTGCATGAACATATCATGCTCTTCAGGTGATTCCTCAAAATTTTCTACAGCATAATTGTTTTAGAAAGGGGGTCTAATTGGTTGATCAAATGGATTCCTTTGTTCCCTCTGACTTATTTGAGGAACTAGAGGCCTTCTAAAATTCTGATTTCTAGCTTGAAGCTCAGGAGGATTTTTATCCAAGGAAATTTGTTCTACCAATTTCTCCATGGTTTTTACCATCAAGTCTAATTTTGCATCTGATGCTTGAGAGGTAGAAGGTAGTGCTTCTTCTTTAGCCTTCTACTTTTCATCTTCTATTTGGAGTTTGATATTTCCTAATGTAGCTAGATTCACTTCTACTTTAATGGAATCATTCATCATATCTGTCAATGAAGTAGACCTTCTTTATTTTAGTAGAAAAGAAAATTCACTCTCAAATGCATCAACATAATGGAGTTGGACAGCTCCTGGATGAGAAGGCTTTACTTGATCAGGGATGGAATTATAAACCTTCATAAATCTGGTGGAAAAATCTTGGACTATCTCAACAGGGAGTCTCTTCAAATTTTTGTATTGTGTCAACAATTGCAGATGGTTTTTATTATCACCCCACCTGAGCCTCCCAAGAAAAAGATTTTCAAAATTCTCAAAATTGGGAATGCTAGTTGTTGGGAGGGCCTTAAACCATTTTCTAACTTCTCCTAAAAAAATCTGTGCAAATAACCTCATCTTAACATCTTCATAGTCTACTTCTTCAAGATTTATGAAATCAATTAATCTATCTAAATGTTGTTGAGTTGTTATGTCTCCCTCTACATCAAATTGTTTTATTCTCTGTGCATAATTATGTGGCAGGTCATCAAGTGCAGCAAGCAGAGCTAATGGGGAAAATATGGCTACCATGATTCTAGGATGGTTTGAAGCAGAAGGTTGACTAGATGATGAGGCCTTAGGGGTACCAACAGTTGTGTTAGGTGAAGTCACTACATGAATACTTGAAGAACTGACTGATGGTTGTAAGGAAGGATTAATCAATGAAAGGAGTTTCTTCTCATCAAATAGTGTCTGGGATAAATCAAACTCCGAATTGGATCTAAATAAGGAATGCTCAAATTTGATATCAAAACTAAGATCTTGGATTGCTTTTACTCCATCTTTGGGAAATGAGTAAATTCAATCCAGTGAAATACCTGATTGTGATACTTTCTTTTTAGTTTTGTGTCAAAGCTTCTCTGGATCATCAACAACCTCTGAAGGATCAAGATCTGGATGTTTCCTTGTGTGTTTTCTTCTTGTAGCTAGGATTCTCTAAAAAAAAAATTATATGTAATTGATCTTCAAATTTGGAGTCATTGAGGATAATATTTATCCATGAATGTGTTTGATTCACAATCACCCTCAAGAACTAGATCTAAAACTTTGTCTTTCTCCCAAGGAATATTTCACCTTCACTCCCCGACAACAACACCAAAATGTTATCACTTCGTAAATTTCCCTGGTTGTGGAGGCAAGTCATATAGGTAACCACAAACCAACTTGGGGCTGGAAGCTAGCCCTTCCAACCAAAGAGGGATATCTCTTTCAAATCAATCACTGAAATGATTGATTTGTAATTCCGTCCAAATGCGAGATCTCTAAAGCGAGATTGAATTTATAGAGTTGGTGGAAAGGTGGGTAGAAAATCCATTGGGCAATGGAGTCACTAAAAGGGAGATCAATGATAGTTTGTTGGACACTTGGTTAATTGAAAGATGGCAATATCAGAGGCAAGGTAGAAAACTCCCCTTTACACATTCAAATGTCATTGTAGATGAATTTTACAGAGAAAACAAACAACCCCTTGGGGCATCTATCAAGGATGAATCCCAGGGTGATTGTAGAAGAAATAATATGAAATATATATCACAGAGCACCAATTTTAAGTGAATTATGCCACATACACCTCATTGAATCTTTAAATAAGAAATACACATACAAAATTAACTAAATTAATCAGAACATATAAACATGAGAAACACAAGCATAAAAGGAAATAATCACATGAATCTATGATATCAACTTACAGGGACATCTGGTCCAAACAAAATTTCATTAATCTCTGGAAATGTTCTCAATATTTATCTTGCATAGACAATGATGTCAACGACAAATATTTGTACATGTTTTTTCCTTATAACTTCTTACATAGAACACAATGGCAATGTTAGAGAAATATACATGTTATAGGCATGATTTCATAATAGCTATTTTTTTTTAGAGATCTATACATGTTATAGACATAATTTCATAATAGTTTCTACAATTTCTAAGAATTTTTTTTTTAAGAGATCTATACATGTTATAGAAATGATTTCATAATAGTTTCTACATTTTTAAGACTATTTTGTATTAGTTTCTTTAAAATATAATACACAAAAAAAATAATGATTATTGTTAAAACAAAAAGTGAATATTATAAATTGGTATTTAGTTGTCATTTTTTGTGTTGAGTTAGCCATATATGCATGGAATTTGAAAAAAAACTTGATACACACTCGTCAATATTGGGACATAGATTTAGAAAATATTTATGGAACCTATTTTAAGTGTTATTCTTGACGTGTTATGGTTTTGAACGTGTGAAAAAAGCAAACGTGACAAAGACATATCTATTAGATAATAAACAATTGTTCTTGAATTCCTATCAATTGTCATTTGAAGGGCCTTCTAGATATTGCTATGTTTGTTGTTGGTGCTCAACATGTTGAAAAGGAGAATGTGATTATCCTAGAGAGATCTTGTTTGAGGTTCCTTCAAAAAAGCTATGTGAAGAGAAAGGATGAACAACATGAGATACCCCTCAATATATTCGACAAGGATGTGCTTGCCATCTCCCTGCTCAATTTTATAGGCCTAAGCAAGATCAAGTTAAAAGTGAACTCAAATATTAAGTTGAAATGTAAAGATGAAACACATAGTTGAATGAGTAGTGTAGGAGTTCAACTCCATAAGCATATAAATATTGTATATATATATTATTGTAATGTTTTCCCACATTGGGATTGTTAGGTGGTATAATGGATTGAAACAATGTTTTTTTAAACCATTTCTACTAGAAGAAGGTGACAATCCAAGGGATGTAGGGTGCCATGGAAGTTAGAGGTTTGAAAGTTTCTTCTTCACTCATAGATAGTAAAACAAACAAAAATCATAAGAGAATCACATATAAAAGTAACCCATGGTCAAATTCAACGGTCATGAAATTCTATAGAAAATATAGCAAGACAAAGCCACACATCAATCTTGAGAATCAAGACATGTCAATGAAAAAAATTCATGAGAGGGTTCAATGATCAGGAGGCCTTAAGTCTAATTAGACAAATGGAAGGAGAATCCCACACTTTTGTGAACAAGAGTTTGTCTATGAATGTGTTGACTATTGGTAGGTACGACGACATTGAAGAAGGTATACCAACTAGTGGATTGGACCAAAGGATAGGTAGACAAAGAAAAATTGGATTGGTTTCCCAAAATAAGTGACAAAATATTTTGAATTGTGGTGCCCACTTAAAAAACACCTGATAAGAAAATGTGACTAATAAAAATCGGTAGGTACAACAACAATGAAGAAGGTATACCAACTAGTGGATGGGACCAAAGGATAGGTAGATAAAGGAAAATTGGATTGGTTTCCCAAAATAAGTGACAAAATATTTTGAATAGTGTCTCGCCCACTTAAAAAACACCTAATAAGACAATGTGACTAATAACAACGCCATAGTGTTAACACTTCAGGACGCCTTCACTTGAAAGTGAATGTGAGGGTAAAATATAAAAATGGAGTACTATTCAACTTAAAACCTTTAACGATTACCCAAAAGTGTAGAATAATCCTCAAAATGCATCGGTACTCATTCCTAACATCATGGTGTCAAAATTATATTTTTTTTGTTAACAATAATGTTGAAGGGTATGTAAGGGTGTGGTGAAATAGTGTTGTGAATGTTGTATGATGGGTCGTTCGAGAGTCCATCATCTAATTGAATCTATATGCAACAAATGAAGACAAATTTTCTTTGTGATTACTATGACATTGAATAAATGTGTTGATTAACCTTAGATAAACTTTGAGTCTTCACATTTAAATATCGAATTGATCAACGATAAAAATTGAGTTAGTCTTCACATCACTTAGCACTCATGCTCGAAAGGTTTTACTAAGAAGAAGTGCTTATAACCACTTCAATTTGATGTGCTTCTATTAGTGAGAAACCTTTATTTTCTCAATTTGTTAATTTATTTGCAACACATCAACATTGAATTGTTGATGGATTGATCCTTCGTGCTCACACATGTCTAACTTCCGCAAACTTTATTATTGTTTTTTTTCATAATATTGCACTATACCACCAAAGAATTTTCATTATTTCCAACAAAACAACCCAAAATACAAATTTCATTCATAACCCTAGGGCATGTAAACAATAACAAACTTCTTATAACAATTTTAGTTGCAAGTATGTGGATCCTAACTTGTGCCATGATGTCTCTTAACCAAGAGTTGAGTCACTTGTCTAAGAAGCTAACTCGCTAGGAATTGCATCCTAAGGTACTTCGGTAAAAATGAAAGGTAAAAGTTACTTGGTTACTTTATCTTTACTTTGAACTATTTGTGCCACTTTTTTGCTTTGTATCCCTTACTTTTACACATAATTGTACCTTTGTTATATATTCCTTATATGGTGTCCATTATTCGTGAATACATAGCCTATTTCATTTTTTGTTGTCATTAAACCATTAGAATTAACCATTCTACCATGACTGTGCACCTTTGTATTCACAAACCCTTACTCCCTACTTCACATTACATACATGTGTGTTGCGCAATCACTTGGGGACAAATCAATGACACTGCCCACAAAAATTCTTTTCATTTCCACACCAAACAATATTCATATTTTTTTATGCAGTACCTTAATAATAAATGTTTTTGCAATGATTCCTTTCACAATCTAACACATTTGTAGATCGTTTAATGGGATGTCTCTATTTCCACAATGTCACACATTATTTCTCCACCTTGCCAATTTCATCAGCCTATTACTCATGATCCCTACTTGAACATGTTTTTTCCATTATCATCTTATGAAACCTCTTTGATATCATGCATCACATTGTCTTTTTAGGGCCTAGGGGTGTTGGGTGATAAAATGTGTCTATATCCATATGTTACTTAATCAACTAACCTTTGCTTAATAATATGGCCTAAGGTTTATGACCTCTTTATTAGTAAAAATATATCATTAGTGTTATTCTTTAAATCCATCCTAATAAACCTTATGTCATCTAAACTATAAGGAATTAGTTCGTAGTGAAACCATCCTTACCATATATGGTAGTATGGTAATGTGGCACAACTCTACAGAGGTATCAATTAAAACTAAAATTTGTCCTTATTTTGTCAAATAGTGGAGATTCATGTCATCCACCTTAATTTCTTAACTAACTCACATTTATGTTCATGCATATGCATATTATGGACTCCACCGAGGTTTTAGTTGGTAATGAAAGTGTCCTTATCATGTTTACTAATGGAACTCTACCTTCACGACACATACTTACTACAGAACAACTTATCAAGGGCACCTCATCCTTTGGTGCCATTGATCAACTTTCTCATGTTTTGTAATCTCTTGCATGGTCAAAAAGCTATATTTGACCATCTTAATACTCTTTATTTGAGTATTTGAGTTTTGAACATGGTCTTATGATACTATATGGATGTGTCACGTGATTGAATATTCTTTTTCATTTTAAATTAGAACAAAGAATCAATGGATGGTCTTAGGTTGAAGAAGTTGTCCTTTTTCTTCGACCTCCCTTTATTTTGATGAAAAAGGTTAATCACAAGGACATCATATTGCATTCAACATCTATAGGTCAATGGAAGTTTAATATTTAACATGCATGCTTAATATTTGATATATATAAAATATATATTATTATTTAACAAATTTATTATTAGGTGTCTACAAAAACGTGTATAAATATATGTAAATAAGTAAATTCACTTTTTTTATTTAAAAAAAACGTGAATTTACACTTAAAATATAATTATTATATTAATTATTTAATTAGTAATTATTGAACATTGTAATATACATAAAGTATATTATAGGTTATTAGTTTTTCAAATGCTTTGTTCTTGAAGTATTGTTATTTTTTTATGGTTAGATTTTTTTTGGATTCTTCATTAGAATTTTATGAATATTCATCGTCCTTCTTTTCACACATATATAATTGTTTTCTCTTGCATGTGCAGAAACTATAATTAATGTTGGGACCTTGATTTTTCTTGTACTTGAGTTTTGATTCTGTCATTGCAGAGCTGGTAAAAGGTGCCAAAGCCACTATGTTACATTGTTTCTTCCAATGAGCATCCCACACAGCGAAGTCCTCTTTCGGGTCATAGAGATTTCTTGGAAGCCACACTATATTTGTAGAACACCCACCATTGTCAAAAGAACAACGACTCACCATAGGTTGTTTCTCCAAGATAGGAAAGGGAGGGAGTTTCTTCCACTGAATGTTTCCTTCTCTTAAATCATACACATTCACATCATACATTTTGTGGCCATTATGATCGATCAAAGTGAAGGAATATACATGCTCATCATTGTCAACACACAAGGATTTTACATCACTTCTTAACTCTTCAGGAATAGCATGTACCAGGAGATTGTTTTTGTCATTGTAAATCCATAGAAAGTGGTTGTTAGGGTATCTCGAGTTTGGGTTGCGGGATAAAATGAGGGAGTTGGAAAGAAAGCGTGGGTGATGGAGACAAGCATAATATGGGATGGTTGTTGTTAATGCCTCATTTTCCTCCTTTCTCACTATTTTTGAGTCGTTACTAAATTCCTCAGCTTTCCATTTGAGGCTCTTCTTCTCATCTTCGATGAGATTTTCAACCTTTAAATCCGTCTTCTTGTCCCTATTATTCAAAGATGATGTTTTCACATATGGGTCTTCAAGAACACCATTACTGGTTTTACCGTTTTCATCATCGTCATATATTTGTCCCTCTGGCAATTCAGATGATGGAGAACTTAAGATTTGGTTTTGGAGGAAAACCTCCTCCTTTAAGTACGCCAAGCCTGCCTTCTCTAATTGTTATTTTATTTCTTTCACAGAATTCTTCATTTCTTCAAGAGTGTTGCTCATATTTTCCATACTGGTTATAATTTTCATGTTTTTATGAATGATATTTTCCATATTGAATGCATGTGCTTTTTAACTTTCATTAGGTTTTGCTTTGATACCACTTGGAAGCTTAATACTTGATATATATAAAATATATATTATTATTTAATAAATTTATTATTCATTATCTTATTTAAATGTACAAAAACGTTTATAAATATACGTAAATGAGTACAATCATGTCTTTTTGTTTAAAAAACGTGAATTTACATTAAAAATATAATTATTACATTAATCATTTAATTGGTAATTAATGTATGTTATAAGTATTTTGCTTCTTTGAATTCATCCTTAGAGTTCTTCACTTGGATTCTAATCATTTATTGCAAAATGGTGTATGGGTAGATTATCTCCATTATTATTACATTGAAGTTGTATGCCTACCATGTTACTATTTACATCAATTAAACACATTCTAGTTGAGGGTTTTTGGGTGCACATTTATACCATACATAATGTACTTTCTTTCCTCTTAATTGAATCATATTCCTCTATTCCAAAATGTAACGACCCTAATTTGATAAATGATTAAAGATTATAAAGTAAAAGTAATTAGAGAAAATAATTGTGGTTAACAAAATAATAATTTAACTGCAGACCACATTTAATGACCTAAGAAATAATTTAAAAGAAAATCAGTGAGAAATGATATAACAAGAGTTGCGTATGCAGGACGAGGAGCCCAGAAATCCCAAGATGATAAAATATTAATGAAGGGACGAAGGACGGAGGACGGGGGTGGTTGTGAAGTAATTGTGTGAGTCAACAGGGAGGAATAAGGGATATGAAGAGGGGGATGTGTGCACCATTCGATGGGGATGGATGTTGTGGGCTGTGGGGGCTGAGAACTATTGTCTTTTGCGGTGAGCATAGATTCTGCAATTGCTGTGAGCAGCAATTTTCTGTGCACTGTTGTATTGGCTGTGAGCCTGTGATATTTTGTGCATTGTTGTATTGGCTGTGAGCCAGTGATATTTTGTGGACTGTTGGCTTGCTGTGAGCGAGGAACAGAGTGTTCTGGATCATGACTTTTGATCAGGGGAGGCACCGAGTTGCTGGAGGTTTTGGGCACAGAGGG